>CATIWR010495338.1:0-13370 GCA_949677035.1 Omphalea diandra | reverse complement strand
TGTCTAGCTGTGTAATAGAGGTTGGGCCAGTATGCAGTCAGTTAGTATTTTAATTTGATTATTCATGTATGTTTTATTGTAAATAATACTAAGTGGTGAATAAGAGGCATAATGCTTAAAAGAAAAAAAAAAAATTTTTTTTCAGTCTTTTAAATGACAATGGATAGAATTAGAAAGATATTTAAATGATTAGTAACTGGGATGTCACATTTCGTTTATAAAAAAGTTTAGTTTTTCTCTATGCTCGTTCTATAAAACCTAATAAAAATGAACATAGTTGAGCTTAAAACCAGTTATAAAAGAAAAAGAAAATCGAGTTGTTGTTAAAGACAATGTTTGCATTTACTTCTTTTTACACAATAAAATGTTTACATAGAGTTTGCAGAAAAATATTTATTTTGATTTTACTTTTGGTTTGTAAAACAATCGATAAAAAAAAGTAGAAGAAGAATAATTAGATTGTAAGCATCATCTTCAACCTCTAACAAATATGATTTTCTCTCTCTTTATAACTTATTTTTAACTCAAAAATATTTTAAAAATTAAGTATAAAAAACAGTTTGTAGAAAAATGTTTATTTTAGGTTTTCCTTTTGGTTTATGAAACCATCAATAAAACAAAAGAAGAAGAAGAACAATTAGAACGTAGACATCATCCTCAACCTCTAACAAACACAATTTTCTTTATAACAATATCAAGTAAAAAATATTTATACATAGTAAAATGTTTATTTACTTTTATTTGAGATTTTTCAATTCAAAATTTTTAAAAATTAAGTACATAAAGTTTGTAGAAAAATATTTATTATAGTTTTATTTTGGATTTACTTTTGATTTTTGGAATCATCGACAAAACAAAAAAAGAAGAAGAACAATTAAAACATAGACATCATCTTCAACCTCTAGAAAACATAGTTTTATCTCTCTTCATGACTGATTTTTAGCTCAAAAATGTTTATTTGTTAACTATTTTCATCTAAAATCCATAAAAACTCATAATTTTTTTTAATTCTAAACAACAATAACAAGAAAAATAACTATTAGATCTTAGAAAACAAAAACAAACTTACATGCATCTCGATTTTCTTACTATTTTTCAGAGTGAAAAAAAAAGAGTTTTTCTTTATCTTATTCTTTTAATTGCCAATGCAATGATGGTGATGGGGTGGTGATCGTTGCAACTATTGTCTTCAATTTCTTCTTTTTCTTCTTCTGCTTCATTTTTTTTTTGTTTTAAAGAAAGAATGAGTGAAATAAATAAAAGAATAGAGATAAAGATGACGAAAATCAGAGACTACGAGAACCAATTCGCGATAAATCAGAGATGCAAATAAAAAATAGAACAATTGCAAATTTAACAATGTAAAGCAAAAAGAGCAGGAGCATAAAAGAAAATTTTCATTTACCATAAAGTCTTTTAACAACACAAGAGATATAAACCTTTTTTTTTTTTTTTTAAAGAAATGGGGTCACTACAATAAATTTAGTGTCTTATTACAAAATAATTTGTCACAACATATATTAAATTTGTCACCATAAATATATCATGATAAAATCAATTTGTTATCATGTTTGTCAAAACAACTCCGTCTCAATATGTATACTATGACAATTTATATTTTGTCACAATTGTTTATACCATTTATGACAAATATATTTATCACAATAAAATATACTTATAGTGATAAAAAAAAATTTTATGGCAAATAAATTTGTCACAAAATTTATCACTATTTTAACATAATATATCTTGTATTGTCACAATAGTATATAGCTTTTGTGACATATATATATTTATCACAATAAAATACACTTATAGTGATGAAATTCTTTTTATGGCAAATAAATTTGTCATAAAATTCATAACCATTTCAAAAAAATATATCTTGTCACATACTCTAATTTATAGCTATTAACCTACTCTAACATTGAAGGGTGTGGATCAATGCACTTCACTACAGAGTTTTGAAGCATGATTGTTCATATCCTTCTGAAACCAATTGATTATCATAGTGTGAACTTTAAATCACTTAATTTCATCAAATTGTAGTCTTTAGAGTGCTCATTGACTCTCATATGATCAATAATTATTTCAAAATAAAATTATTAAAAAAGAAAGAAGCAATAAAAAAATGAAACATTAAGTTCTTTTATTCAATTACAAATTCATAGATGACATATAGTATTCATCAATTTATAATTTAAACTCTAATAAAAATTCAAAATATCACTTTCAAATAGTAAAAATATCAATAATTTATTTATATATTTGAAAATTTTAATATAGAATTAAAAATTTATTAGATATATTATATTATTTAGCATTTCTAAGAATATATAAATTATTATATTAATGAAAAGTAATTTTATATACTTAATTTGTCGTTTAATTTTAATATTGAATGTTATAAGAAAATGAAATTGATATATCAAAATTTGTCATATGTATATATTTTTTTCATTTATTATGACAAGTTTTTTAGAATAAAAATTATTTATTATGATAAAATAATTTTGTAATCATATCTCAAAAATTAAATACAGTGACAAAAGTATTATTATGTCAAAATTATTTTCTTATTAATTTTTATTTTAGTGTCAAAATTTTAAAGAAAGTATTTTTACATTAAAATCTAATGCCTTTATATATTGTGACAAAATATTTTGTCAAAATAAATAATTATTTATTATGATAAAATAATTTCGTACTAATTTATCAACTAATTAAATACAGTGACGAAATTACTATTATGACAAAATCCATTTGCCATTATTTATAATTTTATAGAGTCAAAAAATTGATGCCTTGATTTTATGATAGAATATTGTGATGAAAAATTTGTTGTCATTATATTTCTTTTATATTCATTTATTATGATAAAAATATTTGCCAAATTTTCATTTTGTCATAAATTAATTAATTTTCACAAGAATTATTATAACTTTAATTTTATAATGATAAAACTATATATTATGACAATATTGATTTCATCACAAAAATTTTTGTTATAGTAAGTAAAATTTATTGTTGCGGGTGGATGGAGTAATTTTCTGTTTTTTTTTGTTAATGTTTTTGTGTTCTTTCGCTATTTTTATGAAAAATAAATTAGGAAACAATTTTTTTTGGCATTTCCTTCGATTTAGATCAAAGCAAGAAAAAAATAATTTTCTTTTTAGTTTTTATATTAGAGAAATTGAGGCAATTTTTTCAATCGAAATCTTTATTATATCTTACATATTTTCTGCAATGACCTTTACTATTAAAATCCTATTTTTTTTACGAAGAATAATGTCACGACGTTTTCACTCCTCATTTCCTTATGCAATCAACACATAAGCCACTAATCAAAACTCCTAAACATTGTCATTCTTTAATCTTAATCTTTAATCTTCACGTTTAGTCTAAATTAAAGATACAAATAAATGGACAAAAGCTTCAATGTTCAACTTTCTCAATCCTCAAATTAAAGATGCAAATATATGACATTTTTAATTGACTATTGTTTTGATAAAAATTAGAACGAAATACAAATTTGAGATAAAATTAAGTTTTGATAAAAATTATAATGAAATAAAAATTTGAGTTAAAATTAAGTATATTATTGATATTTTACATAAATTTAATAAAAAAATTAACAAAATATATTTTTAGTATAACGAAAATAATTATATGATCTTGAAAACAGGTAAATGACTTAATTAAGGCAAACCAAAGGATTTATAATATTTAACCATCTGTTTTTTTGATATTTACATTTCTAACCTAAACTAAATCTAATTCATGAAACAACCTGAAAGGCTAAAACTAATGATTTTGATAGGTGTAACTCTTGGAGCACCAACAGTGTCATAGCACTTTAAGGTGAATTTGCTCTTTTTTAAAAAAAACAATATAAATTTTCTTTATTCGATGTTCAATTTTTGTATTTTTTTAATTCAAATTTGCTATTTATTTGATTGACTTTTTATTGATATTTTTTTTTTGAATAATCAAATGTGTCCTTGATAATAATAATGACTATGCTTCAATTTTCAAATACAAGATTTTTTCATTATTTATTTATTTTTATAATATCTTTATTTGCTTTTATATCTATTTGATTAAATTTTATATCTTAATAATTTATTTTCAGAGAGTCAAATCCAATTCTAATAATAACACTGATTATTTCAAATCGCGTTTGATTTAAATTTTATTTTATTTTATTATTAATTCATTATTCTATAATATATTTAATCAAAATTTCATATTTGAATACAAAACTTAAATATGGAGTTACGTTGAAGGATGGATCTGATTTAGTAGTGATTGTTAAGGGTCAAAGTTGTCTTATGTTAGTGTAAGTGATGTTTTTTTTTTAATCTTTAGAAATCTATTTTGGGAATCGAGTGTTGGAAAATAGTTTATAAAATGATGTTGAAATGACATTTTGAAATTTAATTTTGAATAAGATATAATTTATTCATTTCTTCTTCATGAGAATTTAGAAATGGTGTATTCTCAAATAGAATATACAAAAATGATAGGAGGTCTCATGTATTTAATAAGTTGTACAATAGCATATATTATTTATATAGTACGTAAACTGAGTCGGTACACAAGCAATTTGAGAATTAATCACTAAACAAGGATATTAAGAGTACTTAGGTACCTAGACATACTCATGATTATGGACTATATATTATACAAGATATCCAACTGTGCTAGAAGATTATAGTGATGCAAAATGAATTTCTAATGTAAAAGACTCAAAATCTACTAGTGGATATGTGTTTACACTAGCAAGAGTAGTTATATCATAGAAATCATCTAAACAAATAGTGATACCCAGATCTATAATAGAGTTTGAATTTTAGCATTAGATAAATACAATCAAGAAATTGAAAGGCTCTGCCATTTCTTAGAAGATACTTCATAATAAAACAGTATTGTTCCACTAATTTATATAAGTTAGTCTATAATTGAAGGAGTACAGAGTTACATGTTACTATAAGTCTAGACACATATGTTGTAGACATAATACCATTAGACAATTACTCTTAATTGTAGTTATTCTTATTGAGCATGTGAAATCAAAGGATAACATTGCAAATTCACTAACCAAAAGGTTAAATACACGACAAAAATCTATCAGAATAGCGATAAATTTAGTGATGAAATTTTTTTGTAGCTAATTAGCAATGGATTACCTACAAAATCTCAAAAAATTAGCTGCGGATTTAAAATCAATCATTAAATTTATAAGTAAACTAATGCCAAGGTGGTGCCAATGTCTTGTCGATGGACTAGCGATGGAAGTATTCATAGCTAGGCTTAATGACAGTCATTCAATCGCTAATTAGTGATGCAAATAAGTCGGTGACGGATACACTCCATCGCTATTTTAGCGACAGATACACTTTGTCGCTATACTAAGCAAAAAAATAAAAAAATAATTAAAATTTATAAATATTATAAAATATTAAATAATTTATAAATACTAAAAAAATATTATAAATATTTAATTATATATAAATAATATTAAATAATATAATATTAATAATATTAAATTATACTATAATATTTAAATAATATAATATAATAGTGATAATATTAAATATAAGGGTATAAATGAACCGAGATAACTTACAAACTACCCGAATTTGACTTAAGAAATACTTAAAATCGACTCAAGATGAATCTAGCCAAACTCGAGATCAAACTACTCGAATATTGAGAGAATCGAATTCGAGTATCAAAATACTTGACTTGAGAGACTCACAAATCTAATTGAGGTTGGACATATTTACAAGTCGATCGACTCGGCTTAATTACAATTCAATCTCAAGTTTGAGTTTCGAATTTTAAAGTTGAGCTCGAGCCTAATAGAGTTCAATAAATTAATAATATTAAATGATTATATTAATAGTATTAAATAATAATATAATATAATATATAAAATATATAAATATAATAATATAAATATAATATTAAATATATAATGTTAAAGGAAAATATCAAATTAGCAAAATTAACATATATATATATATAAATTGAATATTAATTTAATAAAATTAATATATATTAATAATATATATATAATATATATTAGATGAATATTATATTATAATAATATAATATTTAATATTAAGAATACATATATGAAGATAATATATATATATATATATATATATTGATAATATATTATTAAGTAATAATATAATATCAAATTATAATATTTAATCTTAATAAAAAATATAATACTAATATAAAATCTTAATATTATATTGACATAATATAATATTAAATTAATATAAATTCATTAACAATTAGGTTTAATATTATATAATTATAATAATAACAATGTTATAATTATTTAAAATATTAATTAAATAATATAATATCATTATAACTAAAAATATAATATTAAGTAATAATAATATTTAATACCATTAAAGTAATAATATTATAATTTAGATATAATATTTAATAATAAGTAATTTAAAATTAATATAATAGAGCTAGAGACAGATTGGGTCGTCATTAGTATTGCAACGACCCAGTCCGTTGCAAGGCTGGAGAGCCTAGACCAAGCTATCCAATTTTGCAATGGAATAGGCCATCACAAGCCTAGCAACGACCTAATTCATCGCAAGGTTGGATAGCCCAGGCTTTCTAGCCTTTTGATGGATTGGGTCAATCCGTTGCTATGACCACTGGCCCATTGTGGCTGACGAACAGTAACGGGCTAGCAATGGCTTTGGTCGTCGTTAGCCTATTAAGGTTGTTTTATGCAGCCATCACCCTCCCTTTCTTTTTCTTTTATTTTTCCTTCTTCTTTCTCTCCTTTTCCTTTCCCCCTCCCACTCATGGCTCTACCTCATCCCGCTGCTGGCAACACCTGCTCAGTTTGATGCCACCGTCTCCTCCTCATCTAGCCACCGTCTCCTCCTCATCTAACCACCCTTTTCTCATCCTTTTACAATTTTCTAGATTTTAGGTTCGATTTGACATGGGTTGGGTTGGTTGTTTGACCTTTCTCTTTCTAGATTCTTGATTCTTGAAGACGTATAAGGTATGTATTGGTTTTAATTTTTTTGATTTCAATTTTTGTATAATATTTCATTAATTTTGATTTAAAAAATTTAGTTATTTTTATATATTATTTAGTTAGTTTTGTTGAAATTATGTTTTATATTGAAATTATGTGAAATTTTGTTGTATATTCATTATAAATTTAAAAGTAATTATTAAGGATTAATTTGATAAATAAAAAATAATTTGTTTATTTAATTAGCAAGTTGTGAATTATCAGGAATTTATTAGTAATTAATGAATTAATTTTCCCATATATATTTATTTGGTATATTAATTAGAAATTAAATTTTAATTTTATGTTATATTATTCTTAATTATGGAATGTGATGTTCATTTAATTATTGTTATATAACATACATTAATTTGTATAAATTTAGAAAATTGATGATGAACAATGATGAGTTGTGGTATTGATTTATGATGAATGGTTGTGTCTGAAGTGTTTTTTAGTGTAAATTTTTTACATAGTATTTGGGGTTATGGTTGGAGAAATATTAGAAATGCCTTTTTTTATTGTAGGGACATTAATTATAGGCTTCAAATTGAGGTTTGATAGGCTCTAATTATGCCGAAACTCTGCTGAAATTTCGTTAGACTATTAGGATTAAACCATAGAAACTCATTTAGTGAATTAGTAATATTAAGTGTGAGTAACTCACTAAATTGTCTCATAGGACAGTTTGAAAATGCATTATTTGAATAAACCCGTGACATGAGTATGAATTTTGGTAGTATTATATTATTCTCCATATTGTTCTCCATATGTATATTAAAATAAGTGCACATTAATGTGATTAAAAAAAAACCCATGATAAGTTGTTTATCATATTTGTTTGTATATGTTTTACATTGTCCATTTAGAGAACTATGGGGACATGCTACTGAAATTTATACAAGCGCATTGGAACGATAGACAATTCATTTTCAAATGGATTAGGTTTAAACCTTGAAAATACATGAAATTGAATAAATCTTAGGCACGATATTAGAAATGTGAAACATAATGATATTTGTTTGTCGATGATGTAATTTTAAGTAAAAAATAATGAGTTTAGATCATGAATGGATGTACCATATGCTAACTAATGGTTCTTATTAGACTAGGATGGTTAATCCTAAGTCTTAAACGTCTTTTGATTTTGACAAAGGAGATTGATTAATTCTAATGTTTCAATTAAGTGTTGTTTTGCAGTTTTTTGATAGTCTCTAAATTTGAAGTTGGATGAAGTCCATAATCTCTAAAGAAAGCAAAGTGTCTCCTAATTCGTGACCACAACTTCATAAGGCATGTTCACAAATTAGACAGATGCATTCACGACCCTCTTCTCTGCTACGACCAATTCAAAGAAAGAAAAGCTAAAATCATAAACGAATTCGCGGTATGTGTCACGCCTCAGTTGCGACCGCGAATTTCAAAGTAACTCATAAGGAATCAAGTCCATAACCATAGCTTGACAAGTGTCCCAAGTGATCGTTGGAAGGCAAAAATCGCGATGACAACTTGTGGGTAACGACCGTGAATCATGAGGAAGAAGATGAACATTTTTGGCAGACGATTTGCATCATGAGTCGCGACCTATACAAGGAGAACTGCGACTGTAACTTTTGTGAATAGGTGAAAGGCAATGACTAGATTTTCCTAGTGAACCAATGGCAAGATAACACATGGACCAGCCATTAGATACAAACGAGGTTTTCAACCGCAAGTTTTGGCTTCCGTATGGAAATTGAAAAATCGCGACCATGGAAGAGTATTAACGATAGTGAATGAATCCTGACAAGCATTTAATGCAAAAATCTATTTAGCATACTTTGAAGATTTGATACCAGTTTTATTGCAACGTCTCTTTGGTGGGTAGAAACTATAAATACCTCACCAAATAGATGTAAACGCAAGAGAATTCATTAATTTGTAACCTAAACTCTTGTAATTTTGCTACTCTATCTTTTCTCTTCTTTAGGTGATTGTTTGGTGTGAGCATAAACACCATTTGTAAAGGTTGTAGTGTGAGCCTGCAAAAACACTAAGAGAGGTTGTTGTGTGAGCCTTAAAAACACACATGTAAAGGTTGTTGTGTGAGCCTCAAAAACACAAGTGTAAAGGTTACCTTCAAAACATAAGTGCAAAAGTTTGATGTGAGCTTGAAAACACCATTGGAAGATAGTGAACACCTAATTACTGAGAATTGGAGAGTAAACGTATGGTCGATTATACCCGAACCACTATAAATCTTGTGTCTCCTTTCTACTCATTCTCTCTTTTATCTTCTTGTTTTAATTTTTATACACCAATTCAACCCCTCCTTCTTGGTGCCTAGGGCCAGTAATTCTTAAATCCGGAATTTTGAGAGGGCCTAGAAACTTTTATAATGTTTTCTTACAACCATCTAGAGTATATGGATGAGAATAGGATAAGATGTCCATGTAATCATATGAGATGTTACAATTGACAACATGAGGAAGTTGAAATGATTAGGTACCATTTGGCTAAATATAGATTTGTTCCTAGTTATTATCAATGTTCTAGACATGATGAATCATATGTGAGAGTAGATGTAGGAACATCAGTTGGTGCAAAAGAAATAAACTTTCCTTTTGTTGTAGATTATGAATCTCATAGCACCTATTATGAAATGGTATTTGATGTTATTAGTCTATCATTTCATGCAAGTGATGTAGAGAAAGCACCAAATGCTGAAACACAATAATTTTATAACATGTTATAAGCTATAGATAAAAAAGTATGGCCTGAACGTAGTACCCATTCACAATTTTCGGCTATTGCTCAATTATTGAACATTAAGGTAGAACATCATATGTCTGAAAGGTGTTATGATAACCTATGCCAATTAATGCAAGAGTTGTTACCAGTTGACAATGTTATGACCAAGGACTTCTATAGCACAAAGAAATTAGTACACAAAATGGGTTTACCAGTAGAAACGATTCATTGTTGTATGAATGGTTGCATGCTTTATTGGGTAGAAGATAGTGAGTTAAGTAGTTATAAGTTTTGTGCATTTTTGCAATATAAGCCATTTAGTATTGAAAGTTCTAATAGAAAATCAATAGTTTCTTACAAGAAAATGTACTATCTTTCGCTCATTCCAAGATTACAAAGGTTATATGCATCCAAAGCCATAACTAAAGATGTCATGATGAGACATTGCTCATACCCGAAAGCATGGAAATAATTCGATAAGATTCATCTGACATTTACAACTGAATATATAAATGTAAGACTTGGAATTTACACGTATGGGTTTTAACCATTTGGTTGGTCAGGATAACAATATTCATCTTGGTCTATAGTAGTCACACCATACAATTTACCCTTTGGATGTGTATGAAAGAAGAATATATATTTTTAACTGTGATAGTTCCAAGGCCTAAGAATCCAAAGGAGAAGTTAGATATATTCTTGTAAACATTTATTACAAAAATGAACAAGCCATGGAAAGTTAGGGTGCAAACTTACGGTGCCTCAAAGAAGTAGAATTTTCAACTACGTGTTGTATTAATGTGGACAATTAATGATTTTCCTACATATTCTATGTTGTCAGGGGGAGTACAGTAGAGAAGTTGGCATGTGCGTATTACATGGATAACTCTAATGCTTTAACTATATGGAAAGGGGACAAGACATTATGGTTTGACAACAAGCATAAATTTTTACCTGATGATTATCCATTTATGAGGAACAAGATAGCCTTCTTAAAAAATAGAATCATGATTGACATTGCACCACAAATCCGGTCTGGATATGAGATATTAGAGAGATAAAGAAATAGAGATTACAAAAGGTCACTGATATGGATGGTTATGTAACAAATGGACCAATTTTAGAAGTAACTAGCTGGAGGAAATGAAACATATTCTAGGATTTGCCATAATGGAAAAATAACCTGATTAGGTATAAATTGGATGTGATGCACATTAAGAAGAATATTTTTGATAAGGTGTTTAATACAATGATGAATGTGGAAGGAAAAACAAAAAATAATGCCAAATCAAAGAAAGACTTGAAATAGTTTTACTAAAGAGCAAAATTAGATCGTGATCCTAAAACTAGAAAATATCCTAAAGCTTGTTACACTCTTGACAAATTGGAAAAATAGCTCTATGTGAATGGGTTAAAGAATTACATTTTTTAGATGGATATATCTCAAATATGGGTAGATGTATGGATATGCAAGTGCTTAAGTTGTTTGGGATGAAAAGTCACAATTGTCATGTGTTCATGCAGCGGTTGACACTAATTATGTTTTGGGAACTGATTTCAGCGTATGTTTGGCGGGCTCTAACGAAGTTAAACCTTTTCTTTAAGGATTTAACTTCAACTATTATATGTGTGGATGATATGAGGTGATTGTAGTAAGAGGTTTTTGTTATTTTGTGTAAGCTTGTATGCATATTTCTCCCAAGTTTCTTTGACAGTATGAAACATCTCTCAATTCATCTTCCATATGAAGTTAGAATTGCAGGTCTAGTTAAATATTGATGGATGTATCCATTTGAAAGATATCTTCAGATGTTAAAAATAATTTGCAAAATAAAGTTTAACATACAGGTTTGATATGCCATGCATATTTGGTTGAAGAAGCTTTAACTTTTAATGCATACTACTTTGAGTCGTATGTTAATACACAACATCAAAAAGTCCCTAAAAATAATGATGAATGTAGAGGGGATTATGAAGAATATGATGGGATGCATAGTATATTTAAACATGCAGGTTGCCCATTAGGGGGTTCAAAACAAGAATGCCGACTAATAAAGAAACACATGTATATTCTACAAACACCTTTTATTAAGTAAGTATTCATCTCTATTTCTATTTTACATCAATAATATGGAATTGCAGTTGTATATACTTATGTCTACTATTTTGTTCATATGTTATAAAGGATTTACATGTCAGAGTTATGACAAAGCTATCAAACAATTGTCGACAATTAGTATATGAAGAATGATTTTGCTATTTGGTTCAATCAATATTGAATATTTAAAATGCATATTAAACTTGCATTTTTCAAATATGTGTAACAAAATTTAATGCTTAGTCATTAAATTAATATAAATTGTAGGCATATAATCGATCAAATAGTATTACTAGTATTTTCATCAAAGATTTGGCAAAAGGTCCATTACGTACTATAAAGCTGTATCATGGATATTATGTCAATGGCTACAAATTTCACTCAAAAAGTGCATGGTTCTAATTGAATAACTAATAATTGTGGGGTTTGCATAAAGTGCACAAATTATAGTGCTAATGAGAGTGACTACTACAGTCAATTAACTAAAGTTCTAGAGTTAGAGTACCCTACACTACCCTACAAAAGAATTGTTTTATTCAACTATGAGTGGTTTGATCTTAGATCAAATGTTGATATGATAGTTCATAAGCAATACAAACTTATTGATATGAATTATAAAAAAAGATTCAATAAATATAAACCATTTGTCCTTATGTTGTAAGAAACTCAGGTGTATTATGAGACATATCCTAGCTTAAAGTGGGATAATAATGATTGATGGGTTGTTTGCAAAATAAACACTAGATCTATGGTATAAGTTTTGACTGTTAGTATTGAACCTTTTCAAGATAATGACAAAGAGACTCATGAAATCGACCTTTAGGTTGAAGATCAACGAATGAACTTGATTGATCCAATGAGTTCATTTATTGACATTGATGAGAGTGATGATGAGGACAATGAAGAATTAGATGATTATAATAATGTTAATTTGTGTAATGTCGATAGTGATTAGAGGTAGTGTTATCACAACTCCATTTATAATATTTACATTAAAATACTTAAATGTAAATGAATTTCTATACATAACTCCATTTATAATATTTACATTAAAATACTTGAATGTAAGTGAGTTTCTATACATATATATTTATATATTTAATAGGATGCGAGGGAATGATCGATATTGTGGGAGTTCATCAAGATAAGGTACTACATGAGGTACTAGTTGAGGCCGACATGATAGGCCTTTTTCTTCGTCACCTTATGTACCACTGTCTGATCAACCCACACTATCACCTCCAGCTCCACCAGTTGCAACATCACTTTCACATTCTTTTCCTCTTTCACCACTTGTTGCACCTACATAGTCTCTTGGTTGTGATACTTCTACTACATCGGCAGTTGATCCTTCATCTGCGCATCGACCTAGGATACAGGAAGTTTATATATATATATATATATATATATATATATATATATATATATATATATATATATATATATATATATATATATATATATATATTAATA
>CATIWR010495255.1:0-14525 GCA_949677035.1 Omphalea diandra | reverse complement strand
ACTGAGTATGCAAACTTACTCTTTTGTATGAAAATCTTATTTCAGGAAGAGTAGACTAAAAATTGCATCCAGTATACTTTTCAAAGTCGCTGTCTAGCAGTGTAATAGAGGTTGGGCTAGTATACAGTCAGTTAGTATTTTAGTTTGATTATTAATGTATGTTTTGTTGTAAATAATTACTAAGTGGTGAACAAGAGACATAATGAAAAATAAATAAATTTTAATCAGGTCTTTTAAATGACAATGGATAGACTTAGAGAGAAATTTAAATGATTATTAATTGGGATGTGACACCTTAGCCTTATTTTAAATTTTTAATCTCCCACCAATTCAACCCCCCTTCTTGGTGCACTTAGCCAATAAGTGGTATCAGAGCCAAGTCTCACTCTAAAGCTTAATTTCATGAGAAAAGATTATGGCACAAGAAAGAATCCACACTCACCTCAAGCCATATTTCAATGGAGCATATTATACTCATTGGAAGTATAGGATGGAAGTCTACTTGGATAGTGATGTGGTAGACCTCTGGGACATTGTAGCAAATGAGAGGAAGCCACCTACTAAAGTGGTGAATGAAAATGAGGAATTGATCCCTAGAGAGGAGTAGGTTGAAGATCCTAGGAGATCCAATGGTAGAAACAAAAGAGCTATGGAAATCCTTTTAAGCTCCCTATCAAGATAAGAAATTGGAAGGGTCTAATATTGTTGTACAACTCATGGCATTTAGAAGGCATTGAAGAACTACCATGAAGGTACCACCTTGGTTAAATCCAACCGGCTTTAAATGTATGTGACAAAATGGGAGCTATTTATGATGAAAGAGGAGGAAATCATAATAGATATGACAAATAGGTTCCTTGCAATTGCCACAAACATGAAGAAGTTTGGGAGAATTCTCACATTATGAGGTAAATTCAAAAATCCTAAAATCTTTACCTCTTAAAAAGTTTGGTGCCAGGATTTGTAGTATCCAAAAGTCCAATTCGGAGATAAGGAAGGTGCTAACTAATGTTTTAATAGGCAATCTCTTAACTCATGGGCTAGCCTTGAAGAAGGATGAACAAACGAAAAAGATGAGAGGTCAAAGAGATAAATAAAAAAAACTAAAAAAGAAGACCTTAGCTCTCAAGTCTTCATCAAAGGAGAAGGAAGTTAAAAGTGGCCTCAATTGAATAAGAAAGTGAGAAAGAGGAGGAAGAGCTAACAATGCTTTCAAGAAGAACAAAGGATCTGATTAGAAAAAGAAAGGAAAGAAGAAGCTTACTCCAAGTCCCAAATTAAGTGATGTCACTTGCTATGAATATGGCAAGTAAGACCACATCAAATATGATTGCCCCAAATTGAAGAAGAAGAAGAAGAAATGGGACAAAGAGAAAAGGAACAACTTCAAAGCCACTTAGGATGATAACTCAAGTGAAGAAGATGAAGATGAAGAGGAAGAGGTTGCAAAGCTATGCTTCATGGCTCAAGAAGATTCATTAAATGAGGTAAGCTTTTCACCTTGCTTCATGGCTTAAGAAGATTCATTAAATGAGGTAAGCTCTTCACCTTACTCTTATGCTGAATTTGATGACTTCGATGATGTAGATGATGGGCTTTTAGAAGCTCTTACTTTGAAATGTGATAAATATAAGTCACAAATGAAATCTTACAAGAAGAAGTGTACCAAATTAGAGGATGAATTTAAATCCTTAAACAATCTTATAAATGAATTGAGGGCTTCAAATGAATAACTCAAGAAGTCTTTGGAAAGCCTATATAAGTCATCTTCATCCCTAACTTCATTGAGAAAAGAAAATGACTCCTTGAAGGGTGAAGTCATTGAGCTTAGAAATTATATTTCTAAGTTCTATAAAGGAAAGTAAGCTTTAGATACACTTATTGTATCACAAAGACCTCCCTTGGTTAGGCATGATCTAGGCTTCAATGGAGCTTCATCTTCTACACCTTCATTCATAACATTTGTTAGAACCTTAACACCTCAAACATCAAATATTGACGTAATTGGAAAGAAAAGTGCTCAGAGCACTAAACCATCATTGCCTAAGGGTAAAGAAAAGGTGCAACAAGGCTCAAGGCCTATTTATAGGAAAGTCAATCATGTATACATCAAATATCACTGCCCCAAATTGAAGAAGAAGAAAAAATGGGACAAAGAGAAAACAAACAACTTGAAAGCCACTTAGGATGATAGCTCAAGTGAAGAAGATGAAGAGGAAGAGGTTGCGAACCTATGCTTCATGGCTCAAGAAGATTCATTAAATGAGGTAAGCTCTTCATCTTACTCTTATGTTGAATTTGATGAGTTCGATGATGTAGATGATGGGCTTTTAGAAGCTCTTACTTTGAAATGTGACAAATATAAGTCATAAATGAAATCTTACAAGAAGAAGTATACCAAATTAGAGGATGAATTTAAATCCTTAAACAATCTTATAAGTAAATTGAGGCCTTCAAATAAATAACTCAAGAAGTCTTTGGAAAGCCTATCCAAGTCATCTTCATCCCTAACTTCATTGAGAAAAGAAAATGACTCTTTGAAGGGTGAAGTCATTGAGCTTAGAAATTATATTTCTAAGTTCTATAAAGGAAAGTAAACTTTAGATACACTTATTGTATCACAAAGATCTCCCTTGGTTAGGCATGATCTAGGCTTCAATAGAGCCATATCTTCTACACCTTCACTCATAACATTTGTTAGAACCTTAACACCTCAAACATCATATATTGAGGCAGTTGGAAAGAAAAGTGCTCAGAGTACTAAACCATCATTGCCTAAGGGTAAAGGAAAGGTGTAACAAGGCTCAAGGCCCATTTATAGGAAAGTCAATCATATATACATCAAATATGACTACCCCAAATTGAAGAAGAAGAAGAAGTGGGATAAAAAGAAAAGGAACAACTTTAAAGTCACTTAGGATGATAGCTCAAGTGAAGAAGATAAAGATGAAGAGGAAGAGGCTACAAACCTATGCTTCATGGCTTAAGAAGATTCATTAAATGAGGTAAGCTCTTCACCTTACTCTTATGTTGAATTTGATGAGTTCGATGATGTAGATGATGGGCTTTTAGAAGCTCTTACTTTGAAATGTAACAAATATAAGTCACAAATGAAATCTTATAAGAAGAAGTATACCAAATTAGAGGATGAATTTAAATCCTTAAACAATCTTATAAGTGAATTGAGGGCTTCAAATGAATAACTCAAGAAGTCTTTGGAAAGCCTATCCAAGTCATCTTCATCCCTAACTTCATTCAGAAAAGAAAATGACTCCTTGAAGGGTGAAGTCATTGAGCTTAAAAATTATATTTCTAAGTTTTATAAAGGAAAGTAAGCTTTAGATACACTTATTGTATCACAAAGACCTCCCTTGGCTAGGCATGATCTAGGCTTCAATGGAGCCTCATCTTCTACACCTTCACTCATAACATTTGTTAGAACCTTAACACCTTAAACATCAAATATTGAGGTAGTTGGAAAGAAAAGTGCTTAGAGTACTAAACCATCATTGCCTAAGGGCAAAGGAAGGGTGCAACAAGGCTCAAGGCCTATTTATAGGAAAGTCAATCATGTATACATTTATGATAGAAAGCATGCTCACTCAACCACACATAAAAAATTTACTTATACACGCATTCATTCATGTTCATGTTCACATACACATCATGTTAGTATGAGAAAACCTCTTACTCATACCAACACAATATATAGGAGAAAGACTTATAAGTCTAAACTCCAATGCCACTATTGCATGAAGTTTTGTCACATAAACATATATTGTTATATTAGGAAGGCACACCTCAAGTTAGAGGATCGTTCTAAACCTAACCCCCTAGGACCCAAGTATGTTTGAGTACCAAAGTAAAAATGATTTACTTGTGTTGTTAGGATTGTTTGGCAGCCACTAATGAAACAAATGATTAACAAGTGGATAGTGGTTGCTCAAAGCATATGACAGGCAATAAGAGACTATTCATGGCCCTAAGAGAAAAAAAGGGTGGCAATGTCACATTTGGAAACAATGCCAAGGGTAAGGTAATTCGCATTGAGACCATTGGTAGGAATGGATGCTCTCTTATTAATGATATTTTACTTGTGTATGGCTTACAACATAATTTGCTAGTGTAAATTAATTATATGATAAAGATAATAAAGTCACCTTTGACCCTAGAGAATGTCAGATTACCACTTTGATGGATAAAAAGGTAGTTTTCAAAGGTAAAAGGAAGGGCAATACCTACCTAATTGACTTAGACAATTTGGCTAACCAATCCTTTAAGTGTCTTGTGTCTCTTAGCAATAAAGCTTAGCTTTGGCATAAAAGACTTGGACATGCTAGCATAGAGCTCTTACAAAGTTTATCAAAGGGGAAACTAGTGGAAGGTCTTCCAAAGCTAAAGTTCTCTAGAGATAAGACATGTAGTCCTTGCCAAATAAAAAGCAACACTAATCTTCCTTCAAAGCAAATAATATTGTAAGTACATCTAAACCTCTTCAATTAATTCATATGGACTTAATAGGGCCTACTAAGAGTGCTAGTTTAGGTGGAAAACATTATGCACTTGTCTTAGTTAATGACTATTCTAAGTTTACTTGGATTTTCTTTCTAGCTCATAGGCATGATACTTTTGATGTTTTTAAAAGCTTTGCAAAAAGGATTCAAAATGAAAAGGGTTACTTCATTTCTTCTATAAGAAGTGACCATGGAAAAGAATTTCAAAATAAATCTTTTGAATCTTATTGCTTAGAGAATGATATTTTTCATAACTTTTCAACTCCTATAACACCATAAGAAAATGATGTTGTAGAGAGAGTAGAGATGACTTGAACTATGCTCAATGAGTATTCATTACCAAATTATTTTTGGGCTGAAGCTATAAATATTTCATGTTATATTCCAAATTGAGTTTTCAAAAGACCTGTTCTTAATAAAACTTCTTATGAGCTATGGAATGGTAGAAAGCCTAAGTTATCATACCTAAGAGTATTTGGATGTAAGTGCTATCTTGAATACCAATGATAATCTTAGGAAATTTGATTCAAAGACTAATGAAAGCATTTTCTTAGGTTATTCCACCACTAGCAAGGCCTATAGGATTTTTAATAAGAGTTCAATGGTTGTTGAAGAGTCTACTAATATTGTGTTTGATGAAACTAGTAAGCTTAATCTTGGGAAAGGTTCATTTATTGATGATCTTATAGGTAATTTTGAAAAATTAGATTTGGAGCATACAATAAAAGAAATGGATAAGGATCATGTTGAGAGCAAATCATTAAGAGAAGATAAAGAACCTATACATCAATAAGTGGAATCACCAAACCAAGATCTTCCCAAGTATTTAAGATTTTCTAAGCATCACCGAAAGGACTTAATCATTGGTGATACATCAAAGGGTGCAAGTACTAGATCTCAACTCAACACTTTAGATAATAATCTTGCTTTTGTTTATGAATGTGAGCCAAAATTTATTGATGATGCTCTTGATGATGAGAGTTGGGTGATTGCTATGCAAGAGGAACTCAACCAAATTGAGAGAAATAATGTATGAGAACTTGCTCCTAGGCCTAAGGAATACCCTATTGTAGGTTGCAAATGGGTATGTTGGAATAAGTTAGATGAGTAAGGGTTCATCACTAGAAATAAGACTAGATTGGTTGCTAAGGGTTACAACTAAGAGGAAGTAATTAACTATGATTAAACCTATGCCCTCGTAGCAATATTAAAGGCCATTAGGATTCTTTTAGCATATGCATGTCACATGAATTTCAAACTATTTCAAATGGATGTCAAAAGTTCTTTCCTAAATGGTGTAATTGAGGAGGAAGTTTATGTTGAACAATCTCTTGGTTTTGAATCACATATTTTTCCAAATTATGTTTTTAAATTGAATAGAGCCTTATATAATTTGAAACAAGCTCTAAGAGCTTGGTATGAAAGACTTAGTTCTTTTCTTTTGCAAAATGATTTTGAAAATGGGAAGGTTTACACAACCTTATTTGTCAAAAGGCATAATCATGATACACTAATAGTGCAAATTTATATTAATAATATCATTTTTGGTGCTACAAATGAATCTCTTTGTAAGGATTTTGTTAAGTGTCTGATTAGGGAATTTGAAGTGAGCATGATGTGAAAGCTCAAGTTTTACCTTAGTCTACAAATCAAGCAAACCAAAGAAGGGATCTTCATTAACTAAGCCAAATACACCAAGGACATTCTTAAGAAATTCAACATGAAATGATGTAAAATAGCAAAAACATTAATGAGTGCTGCCATCAAGTTAGATAAGGACGAATCAGGTAAGTTGGTTGATGAGAAAAGATATCGAGGTATGATTGGTTCTCTACTCTATCTTACTTCCTCTAGACCTGATATAATGTTTAATATATGCATGTGTGCTAAGTTTCAATCTTATCATAAGGAATCTCATTTTAATGTTGTTGAAAGGATTTTAAATATTTACATGGCACATTGCAGTAAGGTTTATGGTATCCTAGAGAATCTTCATTTGGCCTCATAGGTTATTCATATGCAGATTATGCTGATAGTCTTCTAGATAGAAAGAGTACTTCTAGAACTTATCGATTCATACGAGAGTGTTTAGTGTCTTGATTTAGTAAAAAGAAAGTTTTGATTGCCTTATTGATGCAAACAAGCTGAGTTAGCCTATTGAGATAATGTTTAGAGCATGAAACTTAAAGCCCAAAGTTGATCGTCGAGCAAATTAGAAGATGCTAGGAACTTAGACTTTAAATTAACCCAATAGAGTCCAACTTGAGGATGCAACAAAGGTCCAAAGCATTTAGCCAAAGCAAGACTAAAAAGTATAGAATGTGTTCTTAAGGAGACAAAGCCCATAACAAAGCCCAAATCAAAGATATCACCAAGATTTGCTTAGTTGGCATTGTCTTCCTATTCTCTTTAGGTTACTTCTTATTGGCAGAATTCTTCTTCTCTATTTTGGATTAGGATTTCTTTATTAGTGTTTTATGTTTGTATGTAACTAAGAGAGATTTTCTTTAGATATTACCTTGTGAAGGCAGAATATTATGTGGACCAATCACAAGGCCTTCTTTTGTTGTTTAATTCATTAGGAAACCTTATTTAGCATGTTTTTAGGTGGCTAAAACTCTTATGGACGAATTTACACTAAGGAATTTGGGGTTTTGCTTCTTTATTTCATTAGTTAAGGTTTCAAATATGTAAGGCTATATATATGCCTCATATTCTACTGAAAAAAAAAAAGTTGAATGAATTATTCTTTTGGCTATAAGCTTTTGTAAGAGAGATTTCTCTTATTGAGTTCTTGAAAGGACTTGGTGAGATTGTTAAGTGAGCTTAATAATTTCACAAACTAGTCTAATCTAGATCTTAAATTACTTAGTTAATTTAGGATTAAGATTAACAAAACTTTGAATCTTTATAATTTAGGTTGCTATAAATAGGTTTTCTAGGGGTCTAGTTGGGATTTGAAGATCAAATATTGTTGCTTGATTCTTGAATAGATTTGTGCTAAGCATACGGGTAATAAATCTAATCCAACATTGTTCATATCATTTGGTATTAGAGCCAAGGTTATTCAAGATCAAAAGGTACTGCTCTTGCATTTTTCTTCGTTGTTTACTTGTGTTATTGTGATTAGCACATTCAAATCACATTCTGCCTCTTCTTATTCTTGTTTCAGCTCCATTAATTTTTTTTTGTGTTATATTCTATTTTTCTTTGCTTTCTTCTATCAAATTCATTTCTCTCATTATGTTTAATTATTATTTTGTGTTAGAATTCCATTTTGGTTAGTTTGCATCATGAAAATCACAAAAAACTTATAAATTGCAAATTAGCACTCCACCATTATCAATTCAGTATCATCTTGTTCCATTCTATTGCATTTTGTTTTCTTTGACTTCCATAATTAAATTAGCATGTTTCATCATCCAAAAATGTGCTTGCATCATCAGAATCTTATTGGAACATATTGCTTTTCAAAATTTCCTTAAAACAAGGAAAGTAGTGAATTTAGTAATTCTAGCACTAATTTTGTTCTACTTGTTCAATTTAGTTCCAATCTATTTTTTTTCACTTTCAATCATTATATTAGCTTGATTTATCATCTTACATCAAATTTCATCAAAAAATTCCATAAGAATCTCATACTTTTGCAAAATTTCGTTAAATCAAGGAACTTTGCAAAATAAGCTTATTTCCTTGGTCTAATTGGATTTCTTTGTTTCTTTCAACTCAAATTCATTTTTCTTTATGGATTAACCTTCCTGTGTCCCAAATTGTAGATTTGAAGTGTTTAATTCAAGAAATTCTTTGAAATTTAGAAGTTTGCCAACATTTCCTTAAATTAAAGAAACTTGATTTTTAGCTTATTTCTAGCAATTTCTTCATCGTTTCTGATTCAAATTCATTTCTTTTTGTGTCTAATCACCTTTCTAGTGTTTCTTAAGTGTCTAGAGCTGAACGACATCATTCAAATTCAGGGGAAAGGTGAAATTATGAATTTGCCTCTAATTTTACTTTAGTCAACTTCTACTTTGATTTTGCATGATTTTTGCATTGTGCTTTATAAGTCTTTCAATTTCAATTATGTTTTAAGCTTAGAAGGTCAAAAAAAAAAAAAAAAGAACACAAAGAAAAGATTGAAAAAGGTTAAAAAAAAAAAGAAATAAATGAAGCTAGGAATTGCATAAGAACTTGTTTAGACCAAAGAAGCTGATTTTAATTCTTTGATTTGCATTCAGCCTAGACTTAATTTTCCATTGATTTTGAGTTCAAAACACAATTTTGCAAGTTCTAAATTATATTTGATCTTTAATTTGTGATTAGGTCTTTAGAAATATGTTTTTGTAACCAATTATGTTATTTTCAATTCCTTTGTTTTCTTAGTATTTTAAGAATTAGTTTTTACTTATTTGTGTTTGGTTTAAGCTTAATTTCACATAAAGTAACCTTAGTCCTAAAAGAACTTAAAAAAAAGAAACTTGAGAGGTAAAAGGCAAGAGCATGTAAGCTTATAAAAGGGTAAAATCCTTGTTATGTGAAACATGAGATGAGTGTCATTTTTTTTAGTGTAAACATGTGAGGGAGTGTTGTAAGGATTCTATTTGTTTTCTTGCTTCTTCTCATATGATGATAGGTTTGTGAGAGATAAAAAAGGATGAATTTATGTGTTCCATGAACGATATGTTAGATCAAATGAAATAATTGATGGATGGTCTTTCAAAATTGAACGATATATTTAGCTGAGCTTGCAATAACAACTACAGGCCAAAATGAAAAAAAGTCTATGGAAAAGGTGGTCCTGAAGAGTACTTGGGATGGGAAAAGCAAGCAGACACTGTGTTTAAATACCACAACTTTTTTAAGGAAAATACGATAATGACTACTGTCATTAGTTTTGAAGATGATGCCTTGTTATGGTGGGAACAATTATCATACACTAGAGGGTGAAATCCTATCTCTACTTGGCAAGGGATAAAGAAAAGATTGCGAAAAAGGTATGCCCTAAATTCCTGTGAAGAATTATTTTTAATGCCTACACAAGCTTTTAAGGCTACCATTGACGATGAGATTATTGCTTCTAAAAGAATAATGAACATTCAAACTTCTTCTTTACATGATGATGCAAGTATTAAAAGCCAAGATTTTGAACATGATTATACAAATAAAGACGCTATGATTGTATTAGAGAATAGTGATAATACTAGTTCACATAACAATAAGACATCACCATTACAAGTTTGTTTCAATGTTCAAATTGTAAATTTCATACATGATGATATATTTGTTAACGAGCTAAAATAAAAAGAAATAAAAAAAGAGATAAGATGCACACACAGGAAAGAAAATGAATTAATTGCACGACAAAATGAGATTTGTGTGAAAATAATATAGAGGTGTGAGCCTAGAGTGGTAAAAGGAGAGCTTGGAGAGGATACACCAAACCTAAGAGATGTGCATGCAAAAGGAGATGGTGAGAAAGATAAATATCTTTATGAAAAAAAAGAGTGATGAGAGCTATTCTTCCAAAGAGTCCACAACCATATTTTTGTTCAAAGGGATGTATTACACTACTAACGAAATTTATAATCTTTTGTATAGTGCTTTTATGTCTCTTTTGCAAGGTTATAAAAAGTGGTTTTTAATTGAGGTACCTAGCAAGTAAGACAACCTAACTCGTACTACTTTTGATAATGATGCTAAATTAAAGAGTGAGATTAAAAACTTGTGTAAAAGGGAGTTTTCTAGCTTTTGTTTGTACAATTGTACATGTTTTATGTGTTCTAGGCATACTTCTTCTTTTAATCATAGTTTTTGTGTTACTAGGTTTTCATTTAGTGATTGATGTTTGTTTCCTTCTTTAAACTACTGTTTCACGTTTTTTCTTTAAAATATTTAACTTCTAATGTTTTTTCTTTTGTTTTAAATGTGACTATTGCAAGGGTAGTTCTTTTAATTATTGTCAAAACATTTTTTCTTATTCTTTGAGTGAAAAATGTTTCCTTTCTTCTTCTTATTCTTCTTCTTATTTTAATGTTTTTAAATCATTGATTTATGGTTCTTCCTACTTTAGGCGTTGGGTAGGTAGAAGTTTTTGTTTTGATTTCAAAGGTTCTTTTGTTTCTTGTGATTTTAATTCATTTTCAAATTCTAATTCGTGGTTTTTGAGTTCTAATTTTTTTCTAAAACCTAGATTTTCTCTATCTAGTGTTTTTGTTAAAAAGAAGTTTGACAACTTAATATTTCTTTATGCTAGATGGAGGGCGTCTTTAAGGGTTTATTTTTGTCTTCTTCGTTCTATTTTGCATTCTTTTACTCTTTCTTTAGTGTGTTCTAATCTTGTTTTAGGTATAATGATATTGGACATTGTTCCAATGGAAGGACTTGATTCATTACAAAGTAATTTCACTTAGGATGCTTTGTTAGTATTAAAATTATGTTTGGTTTTTCCTTTCTTTTCTGTCCAGATTCGAGGACAAATCTTTCCTAAGATGGAGGGAATAATGCAGACAAGTCTATTTGGCCTATTGAGATAATGTTTGAAGCATGAAACTTAAAGTCCAAAGTTGGTCAAGGAGCAAATTAGAAGATGCTTGGAACTTGGAATTTAAATGGAGCAATGAGCTTAACCCAATAAAGCCCAACTTGAGGATGCAACAAAGGCCCAAAGCATTCGACCAAGGCAAGATTAATGAGTCTAGAATGTGTTCTTAAGGAGATAAGGCCCATAACAAAGTCTAAATAAAAGATATGACCAAGATTTGCTTAGTTGACATTGTCTTCCTATTCTCTTGAGGATTACTTCTTATTGGCAGAATTCTTCTTCTCCATTTTGGATTAGGATTTCTTTATTAGGATTTTATGTTTGTATGCAACTAAGAAATATTTTCTTTAGATATTACCTTATGAAGGCAAAATACTATGTGGACCAATCACAAGGCTTTCTTTTATTACTTAATTCATTTGGAAACCTTGTTTAGCAAGTTTTTAAGTGCCCAAAACTCTTATGGCTGAATTTACACTTATTAATTTAGGGTTTTGCTTCTTTATTTCATTAGTTAGGATTTCAAACAAGTAAGCTATATATGCCTCATATTGTGCCAAGAAAAAAAAAGTTGAATGAATTATTCTTTTGGCTATAAGCTTTTGTAAGAGAGATTTCTTTTCTTGAGTTCTTGAAAGGACTTAGTGAGATTGTTAAGTGAGCTTAATAATTTCACAAACTAGTTTAATTTAGATCTTAAATTACTTAGTTAAATTTAGGATTAAGATTAATACAAGTTTGAACCTTTATAATTTAGGTTGCTAGAAATAGGTTTTTTAGTGGTCTAGTTGGGATTTGAAAATTGAATCTTGTTACTTGATTCTTGAATAGATTTGGGACTTGTACTAAGCATACAGGTAAGGAATCTGTTGGACTAGAATGGTTAATCTTAAGTGTTAGACCTCTTTTGATCTTGACAAAGGAGATTGATCAATTCTAATGTTTCAATTAAATGTTGTTTTGCAGTTTTTAGTTAGTCTCTAAATTGGAAGTTGGATGAAGTCCATAATCTCTAAAGAAAGCAAAGTGTCTCCTAATATCGCGACCGCGACATAGATTAAGGCAGGTTGAAAAATTAGATAGACAAATTCGCGAGCCACTTCTCTGCCACGACACATCCAAATATGGGGTGCCAAAGTCACAAACAAATTTGCGGTGTGTGTCACGCCTCAGTTGCGATCACAAATTTTTAAGTAACTCAAGTGGGAATCAAGTCCATAACCACAACATGACAATTGTCCCAGGTGACCGTTGGAAGACAAAAATCGTGATGGAAATTTGTGGGTAGCGACTGCGAATCATGAAGAAGAAGATGAACATTTTGACAAACAAATTCGTGTCCTATATAAGAAAAATCGCAACCTGCTACTTTTGTAAGCAGGTGAAAGGCAACGAATATATTTTCTTGGAGAACCAATGAGAAGATGACACATGGACTAACCGTTAGACACAGATGGGGATTTTCGTGCAATTTTAGGCTTCCGTATGGAAAATTGGAAAATCGCGACTACGAAAGAGTAGTAGTGACTACGAATGAAGCTTGACAAGCATTTAATGCAAAATCTATCTAGCATACTTTGGAGATTTGCTACCAATTATATTGTAATGTCTCTTTGGTGGGTAGAGGCTATAAATACCTCATCAAATAGATGTAAATACAAGAGAATTCATTAATTTGTAACCCAAACTCTTACAATTTTGCTACTAAATCTTTTTTATTCTTTAAGTGATTATTTGGTGTGAGCATAAACATCATTTGTAAAGGTTATATTGTGAGCATGTAAAAACACTAAAGAGAGGTTGTTGTGTGAGCCTTAAAAACACAAGTGTAAAGGTTGTTGTGTGAGCCTCAAAAAAACAAGTGTAAAGGTTATTGTGTGAGCCTTGAAAACACATGTAAAAGTTAGGTGTGAGCTTAGAAACACCATTTGAAGATAGTGGAACACCTAATTGTAGAGAATTAGGGAGTGGACATAGGATCACTTATACCCGAACCACTATAAATCATGTCTTTTTCTCTACTATTCTCTATCTCTTTACTCCATTTTTTTTACACCAATTCAACCCCCCTTCTTGGTGCCTAGGGCCAACAAGTGGTATCAGAGCCAAACCTCACATTCTACCCTTAATTGGGTGAGAAAAGATCAATGGCATAAGCGGGAATCCATTCACACCTCAATCCTTTCTTTGATGGATTTGACTATACTCATTGGAAGTATAGAATGGAAATCTATCTTGATACAAATGTAGTGGATCTTTGGGATGTGGTTATCAAAGAATGGAAGCCACCCACTAAGGTAGTGGATGTAATTAAGGAACTTATCCTAAGGGAAGAATGGGTTGAATCTCACTGAAGATCAAATGGCAAAAATAAGAGGGCAATGACCATTCTTCTAAGCTTTCTCTCTAGAGAAGAGATTGAAAGAGTACAACATTATCAAACATCACATGCCATTTAGAAGACACTTGAGAACTACCATGAAGGCACAATACTAGTTAAGTCAAGCCAATTGGAGATGTACGTGACTGAATGGGAGCTATTCATGGTGAAGGATAATGAAAGCATCACCAAAATGACGATTAGGCCCCTATCTATCATCATCAATATGAAGAAATTTGGAAGGACTCTCACAAATTATGAGGTAAACATAAAAATCCTCAAAACTCTTCCTTTAGATAAATTTGGTGCTAGAGTGTGCAACATCTAAGAGTCCAATCTAGAGATTGGAAAGGTTCCAATAGATATATTGATAGGCAAACTCTTAACTCATGAGTTGGCCTTACAAAAAGATGAGCAAATGAAGAAGCCAAAAGGCCAAGGAGATAAACTAGAAAAAGAAAGAAGAACCTTGGCTCTTAAATCCTCAACAAAGGAGAAAGAGGTAAAAATTATCTTAAGTGATGAAGAAAGTGACAAAGAAGAAGAGGTGCTAGCAATGCTCTCAAGGAGGGCAAAAGAGTTGATCAAAAGAAGAAAAGAAATAAAATGTTTCAAAAAGACAACTCCTAGTCCAAAAGAAAAATCCAACGATGTCACTTACTATGAATATGGAAAACAAGGCCACATCAAGTATGAGTGTCCCAAATTAAAGAAGAAGGAGAGATGGGACAAGGAGAAGAAGAAGAGCTTTTTAGCCACTTGGGATGACAACTCAAGTGAAGAAGAGGAAGAAGGAGAAGTTACCAATATTTGTTTCGTGGCACAAGAAGATTCTACTAATGAGGTAAGTACTTATTCTCATTCTAATTTTGATTTTGAATTTGATGAAATAGATGAAAAGCTTCTAGAGGATCTAACTATGAGATGTGACAAATACAAGTCACAGATGAAATCTTACAAAAGAAAATGTCAAAAATTAGAGGATGATTATAAATCCCTCAATGACATTGTAAAATAATTGAGAGCATATAATGATGAGCTCAAAAAAATCTGTGGATAATCTTTCTACATCATCTTCTTTAATAGCTTTACT
>CATIWR010495216.1:0-11204 GCA_949677035.1 Omphalea diandra | reverse complement strand
GGTGTAGTAAGTTGGGTGTGAGCTTGAAAACACCATTGAATTAGTAAAATACCCAATTGAGTGATTGGGGAGTGGACGTAGGGATTGTTTTGCCCGAACCACTATAAAATCTTTGTGTCCTTACTGGTCTTTCTTCTTCTCTTCATCTTTATTTTAAATTTTTATACACTAATTCAACCCCCCCTTCTTGGTGCCTTGGGACAACAATAACCTTTGACAGCCTATGTGTTAATTAAGAGGAAAAATTCTTTATTTCGTACATGGATATGATGATGAGTTATTTATGTTTTAATATTATTATGTTATTTGAGATTAAAGTATTGTTTTGCATTTACTTACTGAGTATGCAAACTCATTCTTTTGTCTAAAATCTTATTTCAGGAAGAGTAGATTAAAGATTGCATCCAGTATATTTTTCGAAGTAACTATCTAGCAATGTAATAGAGGTTGGGCCAGTGTGCAGTCAGTTAGTATTTTAGTTTGATTATTTATGTATGTTTTATTGTAAATAATTACTAAGTGGTGAATAAGAGACATAGTGAAAAAAAAATTTACTCCGGTCTTTTAAATGACAATGGATAGAAAAAAAAAAGAAATTTAAATGATTAGTAAATGGGATGTCACATTATATGTCATGATCGTGATTTAGGAAGGTTGGCCACTATTTAGACTTCAAATGCAACTGGAATTCTATTGATCTAAACTTTGGTATATATGAATCACTACCAAGATATTGCACCTATGAATTTTAAACCTCGAATGATTATATTAGCATATGGCTCCACTTAGTTGGCTATTTGAAGTCCCTCTTTATTATTTAAAGATAGCAGTTATGCCCTAAGCAATGATCATGATCATGATTCGAACTGAAGCTTTTCTTTCCAATTTTTCTTGAGATAGTATTGTGAGCCTCTAATCCTGGTCGTGACTTAGGAGACGAATTTGGTACTTCGAGCATTTTGATTCAAATCACTTTCATTCAACTTCTAATGAGTTTCTAATTTAATTTCTGCATAGATAACACTTGGAAATGATGTTAGAACTTGTCAATCTATATTTTCAAGATCACAGGAGAGATTTGACCTAGTTTTGACCAACCTCATCTAATAATCTCCTCCTTTTCAGATTTTGGCAATCTAGATTGAATATGCAAAGGATAAAGCTTTGTCATTAATAATGTTTAACATATTAAGTAATTGGAAGTCAATATCAAATGAAGTTCAAATCATTCAAAGTATAAGCATAAATTTAGATTTCTCCCCTTTGATCCATACCCCCCTTATTTTTCAATTAATCTAATAAAATCTTTTAGTTACTAACATGCATGTGGCCTTTGCATATATGTTATTTATATTGTCTCTCCTCTTTTGTCAAGATCAAAAAGAGAGAATGGAGAACAAGAGAAAGATTGATCATAAACTCAAGATCTCAAGTCATAATGACAAAGTAAGTAATTTGCACAAATGATCACCAAACATAAAAAGAGGAAACTGGATAAACATAAGACATTCTAATATTATATTAATATAAATTCACAATTACAAAGATGAAAGTTCAAGCATTCATAAATGTTTGATCACACACATTAAAGGCTAAAAGCTTTTAAAATAAAAGATATTAAAGGTGAAAAACATAAAACACTATAAATTTTTAAAAAGTTAGAGAGGAATCATCATCATCAGTCTCTTCAACTTCTTCATTTGCTTTATTTTCTTAATTTTCAATACTACGTCCTCCTTCGATTTAGTCATATCCTTCCTCCTTTTTTTGTGTATCCTTATCCTCAAAATCCAGAAGGTAGCAAGGTTGAACTCCTATCTTTTCTTATAAATCAATAAGATCACTATCCATATGAGTGAGGAGGCTAAATTTCCTTTTCATCACCCTTAGGATCTTATCCAATTTCTTGTTTATAGAAGACAGAGAGATGGGAATTTGAGCAAATTTAGATCTTACCTTTAGGACTTGAGGAGGGGTTCTACTTAGTGTTCTCTTTCTTCAATAACAAGTCTCTTCCTCTTGGAGGCTTGGGAGACTTATTATTTTTGTACTCCTTGAGCTCCCCGCTCCCAACAAGTATTCATAAGAATTTGGTTGAATGGCCTTGGCATTGTTAGATAGTTAACATCAAGAAAATTTATATTGAGGAGGTATGCCTTGGTAAGATAGGGCCCATTTTCTTCATTAAGCGCTCCTACAAAGCAATATATGGTTGTGATATGAAAGGGGAGGAGGAATTAACACTTAGTTTTAAAGCTCATATGAGGCAATTGATCCTTAAAATAGTGATCAAATTGGATAGGTTCGTTGGCAATAAGGCAATAGAGGAATGATAGGTCCTTTTAGAAGACCTTTTCATTTCCATTACCTTTCGCACACATGGAGAAGGTGATGATATAGTGAAAGAGCCAAAAGGGAAAGGTTTTAATATGTTTGGCAAAAGATTTTTTGGGGTCATGTTTTGTTTCAATTGAGATTTGACTCTAAAAACTAAAATAGTCAAGGTAAAGAAATGAGAGGTTAAATAGAACTTATCCCCTATTTAAAAGTTAAAAAGCAAGAAAATTTAAGGATGGGTGTTAAAGTATTCTTGCCCAAAATAATGAAAAGTGAGACCATACATACTAGCTTTTGACTCAACCTTCTTGCTAATAGCCATGGTGTATATAAACTCTTAAATCGTCTCTTCATAATTAGGTTCATTGTGGAAGATGAATTCCACCCAACCTAGATGGGCAACATAGCCTTTGATTTCTTCATTGATTTTTAAGGAATTAAGGAGGAATTTAGAAGGGATCTTACCCAGTCGGATGATCTTATTTTTGTTTATAGCAAATATTGCTTTTTCTTCCTTAGTGATACCTTTATGAGATAAAGCGGAGGAACTTATCTTAGTGGTGAAGAGGTATAGCATATTTCTTTGCCCTTATCGATTCTTAAGGACTTGCTTAGAGCCAATTGAGTGACAATGAAAGAGATAAAAAGAGATAGAGAAGTGGGAGAGGAAAGATGAAGAGAAGTTAAGGGAATTTTGAGAAATGATGAAAAAAATTGAGAGAAATGAAAGAGAAAGGTTAAAGGGGGTTTAAATATATATAAAAAAGGGTGTAAATGGTCAAAAATTAAATAAAAGCCATTAAATGAGGGAGATGATGCATTATTTAGGGGATGAATAGTTATTGTCCAATGGTTACTCAAAAGTTGCAACCGCTACATACGTGTTACGACTGCAATTTACAAAAATTTTGAGTAACGAACACAAGTTTCTCAAAAAGGTGAAAAGTCAATAGTTAGAAATTTTTGAAATTTGAATTTTTATGATTGCGATTCGAAATCACGAGCATGAATAGCATGTTAGTTTAAACATCAAAAGTGTCTATAAGTAGCGACTATGACTATCAGTCTCAGTCATAATTTAGAAACCACTTTTAAAAACAAGCTTAGAACATAACTTTAAATATATAGCCCTAACATAAAATGATCAATTTTATATTTTGATGATCAATTCATGTAATTGAACATAGAAAAGCTCAAATGCAAGTTGAGTTGACTCATCTAACATATCAATCACAACAAATCTATTATATAATTATCAATCACATCAAATGCCTTAACATTTATCAATCAAACAATCATGTATGCATACAATAAGCTATTGTCACCCTAGAGAGATTCCATAAAGCATTCCTAGTTCCCTTTTAATGAAGTTCATCATTTCTTCATTAGGAGATTTATTAAAAACATTCATAAGTTAGTTGTTAGTGTCAATAAACTCTAACACTGCATTACCATTTTACATACCTAATGCACTGTGTTTTCCCTTTAAATGTTGGATGAGATTCTTTGAAAGATTTATTGCACTTATGTTGTCACATTTGATGGGAATGTGATAAACATTTTTGCCATAATCCTTGAGTGGTTATTTCATTTAAAGAACTTAGGTGCAATAACAATCCACTGTCACATATTCCATTTCAGCAGCGAATAAGACAACTGAAACTTGCTTTTTACTAAACCAAGAAACTAAACATTCACCAATAAATTGGCAAGTCCTAGAAGTGCTCTTTTTATCCAATAAGCTGCTACATAATCCTTATCTAAATATCCAAGAAGACTAATAGATGAATTCCTAGGGTACCATAATCCCAAATGTAATGTGCTATGTAATATTTCAAAATTCTCTTAACCACATGCAAATGAGATTCTTTAGAGCATAATTGAAACCTAGCACATAAGCAAACACTATACATGATGTCGGGTTTAGAAGTAGTAAACAAACACTATACATGATGTCAGGTCTAGAAGTATTAAGATATAGAAAAGAACCAATCATACTTTATATTTCTTTTCATCAATGGGCTTACCCAATTCATCTTTGTCAAGCTTTATTGTTGAGCTCATTGGTGTCTTTGTACTTTTCCAACCATCCATTCCAAATCTTTTGAACAATTCTTTAGTGTACTTGGATTGGTCGATGAAGATGCCTTCATTGCCTTGCTTGATTTGAAGACCAAGGAAAAACTTAAGCTTACATATCACGCTCATCTCAAATTTCATAGTCATACACTAAGTAAAATCCACATAAAGAGATTCATTAGTAGCACCAAATATGATATCATTAACATAAATTTGAACAATTAAAATGTCCTTGTTATGCCTTTTTACAAACAATGTTGTATCAACCTTGCCCTTTTTAAAATCATTTTTCAAAAGGAATGAAGTAAGCCTTTCATACTAAGCTCCGAGAGCTTGTTTCAAACCATACAAGGCCTTAATTCATTTGAAAACATGGTTTGAAAAATCATGAGACTCAAAACCTGGAGGTTGCTCAACATACACTTCCTTTCAATGAAGCCATTTAAAAAAAAAAGTTACTTTGAACATCCATTTCAAAAAGCTTGAGATTCATATGACAAACAAATGCTAAAAGAATTATAATGGCCTCTAATCTTGCAACGGGGGGCAAAGGTTTCATCATAGTATACGTCTTCCTCTTGGTTTTACCCTTTAGCAACAATCTAGCTTTGTTTCTAATGATGAAACCTTACTTATCTAACTTGTTCCTAAACATCTACTTGCAACCAATAATTGGGTATTCCTTAGGCCTAATACTTTGTTCCTCTTATATTGGTTGAGTTCCTCTTACATAACAATCACCTAACAATCATTATTAAGAGTCTCATTAATTGATTTTGGCTCAATTTAAGAAATAAAAAAAAAGAAAGATTATTATCTAATGCATTTAATTAGGCTCTATTACTTATTCCTTTGCATGTCTCACTAATGATTAGCTCCTTTAGGTGATCCTTGAAGTACCTCCAATCCTTGAGAAGTCCTTGAGCTTGGTCCTGCTTTTGTTAGGGTTGAACTTGCTTTAATTCTTAAGGTGGCTCTGGATCTTTAAGATTAATTACATTCTCCTTAGATACTGAGTTGAGCTCTAACTTTTCAAAGGCACCTATAAGATCATCAATAAGTGAACCTTTCTCAAGATCAAGTTGACTAGATTCATTAAAAACAACATTCATTAACTTTTCAACCACCATGCACTTCTTGTTAAACACCCTATAGGCATTGCTAGTGGTGCAATAACCTAGAAAGATACCTTATCGGTCTTTAAGGCAAATTTTCCAAGGTTTTCCTTAGTATTCAAGACGTCACATTTGCACCCAAAAACTCTAAAGTATTAAAGCTTGGCCTTTCTTCCATTCCATAGTTCATAAGTGATTTTGTTTAGAATGGGTCTTTTAAAAGCTCTATTTGCAATGTAACAAGAGATGTTGATTGCTTTAGCCCAAAAGTTGTTCGAAAGAGTATACTCATTGAGTATTTTTAGCCATCTCAACCAATGTTCTATTCTTTCTCACAATAACACTATTTGTTGTGGTGTTATAGGAGCCAAAAAATTATGTGAAATCTCATTCTCTAAACAATAATTTTCAAAAAGTTTATTTTGAAGTTTTTTTACATGGACACTTCAAATAAAGAAATGAAGTAACTTTTTCATTTTAAACTTTTTTTGCAAAACTTTTAAAAGGATTAAAAACATCACCCTTATGAGCCAATAAACTAACCTAAGTAAACTTAGAGTAGTCATCGACTAGGACAAATGCATAATGTTTTTCACCAAGGATAACAATTCTAATAGATCTAACTAAGCCCATATAAATGAGCTAAAGAGGCTTAGAAGTACTTACAACATTCTTTAGCTTATATATTGCTTGATGTTGCTTTCCCATTTGACATGGTCCACATGTCTTGTCCGTAGCAAACTTGAGCTTTAGAAGACCCTCAACTAGCTCACATTTGGATAGCTTTTAGATAAGCCTTATGCTTGTATGCCTAAGTCTTCTATGCCAAAGCCATACTTCATTACTAAATGACATAAAACACATGAAAGATTGGTTAGCAAAATTATTTAAGTCAATTACGCATGTGTTGCCTTGTCTTTCACCTTTGAAGACTACATTCTCATCAATTAAAGTGGTGACAAAACATTATCTAGAATTAAAGGTAATTTTGTTACCCTTGTCACATAATTGACTTACACTTAGAAGATTATGCTTTAAGCCATTAACCAAAAGAACATTATGAATAAAGAGGCAACCTGCCTTACTAATTATTCCAATGCTAATTACCTTACCCTTGACATTATTTCCAAACGTCACATTGCCACTAGCCTTTTCTTTAATGGATGTGAATAGCTTCTTGTTTCTTATTGTTTATGGTCATGTGCTTTGAACACCTATTATCATCATGCCAATCATTATCTTCCTTATTGATGGCTTCCAAGCATACCTACAATTACAAAGAAAATTCATCTTTGTTTAAGTACCTAAGCATACTTATGTCCTAGGTGGTTAGCTTGGAAAAAAAGGATCCTCTAGTTTGAGGCGAGCCTTCCTAATGTAACAAAACACATTTATATGCCCATACCTCATGCAATAGTGACATTGAAATATAGACTTGTGAGTCTTTCTCTAATGATACCTTTTGGTATGAGTGAGAGGCCTTCTCATCCATTGGCCTTGTGAATGCATGCAAGTTCAAAAATGGTGAGGAGTAGAAGGTATGTTTTTATCTATATGCCTCTTAATATACATGAAAACATGATTGACTATTTGAGGCTTAGCCTTTGAGCCTTGGGATGCCTTTCCCTTGTTTTTAGGCATAGGGGCCTTAATGCTAGAAGTAATTTTCTTCCCAATCACTTTTATGCAAGAGGTATGAGATGTCGATGCTCTAACAAAGATAATAGGAGAAGATATAGATGATGAAGCCCTATTGAACCCAATACCATGTCATACGAGGGCTGGCCTTTATGATACAATGAGTGTATCCAAAGCTTCCTTTGTGAAATTTTAAAATGGAATATCTTAACTCAATCACTTTATTTTTTAAGGAATCATTTTCTTTTCTAAAGGAATCAATAGTGGAAGGAGTTTGAGAAATTTGTTCAAAAGTTTTCTTAAGCTCCACATTGGAGGTTCTCAAGCTATAAATGAGATCACTTAAGTTTTTAAAATCATCCTTAGTTTTGAACACTTTTTCTTATAAATTTTCATTTTAGATTTATATTTATCACATCTTAAGAACATGGGTTTTAGTAATTCATCATCCTTATCCTTATATCAATCAAAACCATCACAAGATTGGGATTAAGTACTTACCTCATTAAAGGAGTCCTCTTGAGCCATGAACCAAAAGTTAGCAACTTTTTCATCTTCATCTTCTTCACTTTAGTCATCATCCCATGTTGCTTTGAAGCTCTTATTGTTCTCCTTATCCCACTTTTTTTCTTTTTCTTTAGCTTGAGATAATCGCATTTGATGTGTCCTTGCTTTTCACATTCAAATCAAGTTATTTCCTTCTTCTTCTATTTGAAGTTGGATGGTATCTCCTTACAGTTCCTTCTTTCCTTTCTTCTCTTCATGAACTCCTTAGATCTCTTAGAAAACATGTCAAATTCCTCTTCCTCCTCACTTTCATCATGTTGGACTAGGATGGTTAATCCTAAGTCTAGAATCTCTTTTAATATTGATAAAGGAGATTGATCATTACTAATGTTTTTATTAAGTGTTGAATTTATAGAAAAATAAGTCTCTCAAGTTAAGTTGGAAGAAAATCTCTCTAACTTCTAAGTGACTCGCGATAGCGATTCTTAAGAAGACTTGACAAAAATCAGACAGGCTAAATCGCAGAGTCATTCTCGACCACGAACAAGCAAAATGAATCAAACCAAAAATGACAAACGAATTCGCAGTTTGTGTTGCGTCAGAGTCGCGATCGCGAATTACAAAAAGCTTCAAAAGGGAAAGAAGTCCACAATTAGAGCTTGACAAGTGTCCTAGGAAGCCGTTAGAAGTAAAAAATCATGAAGGCTACATGTTGGTAGCAACCGTAATTTAAGAAGTGAAAGTTGCACAATTTGGCAGGCAGTTTCGCGGTCAGGATCGCAGTCTATACAATGAAAATCGTGACCGTGACTTATGCTGGCTGAAGAAACACAATGGCTATATTTTCCTGAAGCACTAATGAAAAGCTGCCATATGAACTAGCCATTATACTAGTCGTTAGATACAAAGCTACAACTTTTGACTTTCATAAGGAAAATGTGAACTAGTCGTTAAACACTTTTGATTTTCGTAAGGAAAATGTGAACTAGTCGTTAGACACAAAGTCGCAACAATTGACTTTCATAAGGAAAATTGGAAATCACCAATGGGAAGCTGACACATGGACTAGTCGTTAAACTAGCTGTTAGTCTCTTTGGTGGAATTTGGGTATAAATACTCCACCAAACATTAATAAATGACAAGGTTAAGAAATTCATCATCAAGAAAAAAAAAAGCTCTCAATCTTTGCTACTCATTTCTTTCAATTTTCTTTGTAAGATTGTTAATTGTTGGTTGTGAGCATTAAACACCATATTGTAAGGTTGTAGTGTGAGCCTGTAAAACACATCGTGATAGGTCATTGTGTAAGCCTGTAAAACACATCGAGATAGGTTTTAGTGTGAGCCTTGAAACCACATCGTGATAGGTTTAATTGTGAGCCTTGAAAACACTTGTGATAGGTTTTAGTGTGAGCATTAAAAACATTTGTAAAAGGTTTTTGTATGAGCCTGTAAAACACAAGTTATAAGGTTTGATGTGAGCTAAACACTAAGTTGAGTGTAAGGTTGTAAAACACTAGTGATTGAGTGAAATACCCAATTAGTGAATTGGGGAGTAGACATAGGGTTGGTTAATACCTGAATCGCTATAAATCGCTTGTCTCAATCTTCTCATTTTTCCTGGTCACTTCTTTGTTTTTAGAAATTTTCATACACCAATTCAACCCACCTTCTTAGTGCCAAGAGCCAACAAGTGGTATCAGAGCAAGATTTTCACATATCAAACCTTCATTGGGTGAAACAAGATCATGGCGTAGGAAGCAATCCACTCACACCTAAGGCCACATTTTGATGGAACTGACTATACTCATTGGAAGTATAAAATGGAAATCTATCTTGACATAGATATAGTGGATCTTTGGGATGTAGTCATCAATGAATGGAATCCACCCACAAAGGTTGTGGATGGTGATGAAAAGCTTATTCCAAAAGAAGAATGGGTTGAAGCTCATAGAAAGTCCAATGGGAGAAACAAAAGAGCAATGGCCATTCTCCTAAGCTCCCTCTCTAGAGAAGAGATTGGGAGAGTACAACATTGCCAAATAGCACATGCAATTTGGAAGACCTTGGAGAATTATCATGAAGGCACTGCTCTTGTGAAGTAAAGTCATTTGAAAATGTATGTCACTGAATGGGAACTCTTCATGATGAAGGATAATGAGACCATCACAGAAATGACCAACAGACTCTTGTCCATTGTCTCTAACATGAAGAAGTTTGGAAGAGCTCTCACCATTTATAAAGTAAACACCAAAATCCTTAAAACTCTTCCATTTGACAAATTTAGTGCCAGAGTGTGCAGCATACAAGAATCCAATCCAGAGATTGGAAAGGTCCCAACAGATGTGCTAATAAGCAAACTCTTGACTCATGAGTTGGCCTTACAAAACATGAGCAAATGAAAAAGCTAAGGGGCCAAGGAGAAAAGCCAAAAAAGAGAATAATGGCTCTCAAAGCAGCAATCAAGGAAAAGGAAGTAGACACTTCCTTAAGTGATGAAGATAGTGATAGAGAGGAAGAACAACTAGCAATGCTCTCTAGAAGAACTAGGCAGTTGATAAGAAGAAGAAAGAAGAGAAGAGTCTTCAAAAAAATTGCCTCAAGTCCAAAAGAAAGATCAAATCATGTCACATGTTATGAATGTGGCAAACAATGGCACATGAAGCATGAATGTCCCAAAATGAAGAAGAAGAAGCGATGGGACAAGGAGAAGAAGAAGAACTTCTCAGCCACTTGGGATGATAGCTTAAGTGAAGAAGAAGAAGAAGAAGGAGAAGTAGCTAATATATGTTTCATGGCATTAAAGGAGTCAACAAGTGAGGTAAGTACTTCTTCTCATTCTAATTCTAAATATGAAACAGATGAGTTAGATGAAGAGCTTTTAGAAGCTCTAACACTAAGGTGCAACAAATATAAGTCACAAGCAAAAACCTATATGAAGAAGTGCTTGAAACTAGAAGATGAGTATAAGACTCTAAATGAGCTTGTAAATGAGTTGAGGACTTCTAATGAAGAACTCAAAAAATCCGTAGAAAAATTGTCTACATCATCTTTATCCTTAGACTCACTTAAAAAGGAGAATGACACTCTTAAAGAAGAAATCATTGACCTCAGAAGCTCAATCTTCAAATTTCACAAAGGAAAAGAGGCATTAGACACATTAATTATGTCACAAAGACCACCTCTTATTAAGCATGGTCTAGGATTTAGTGGAGCTCCCTCATCCTCTACAACTACTTTTGTGAAATTGTCTACACTTTAAACTTCTAGCATTGAGGTAATTGGGAAGAAAAGTGCCCCTAGTACTAAGTTTCCTCAACTTAAAGATAAAGGAAAGGCTATCCCAAGCTCAAGAGCTAAGGCTCAAAGAGCTAATTATGTATACATGTATAATAAATCTCATGTTAATAGATTTACTACTCCCACTTCTTGCACATGCTCATGCCCACACTCACATATGCTAGGTATGAGAAAACCTCCTACTCATACCAAATTAGTGCATAGGAGAAAGACTAACAAGTCTAAACTC
>CATIWR010495149.1:0-38147 GCA_949677035.1 Omphalea diandra | reverse complement strand
CTTACACCCTTAGATGTATCACCAATGATCAAGTCCTTAGGGTGATACTTAGAAAATCTCTAATCTTTGGGTAGATCTTGGCTTGGCTCTACCTTTTGTTGATGATGTTGATCTTCACCTACTCTTGATGAATCACCTTCTTCTTTATCTTTATCAACTCTTCATATAGAATCATCTAATTCCAGCTTTTCAAGATCACCTACAAGATCATCAAGAAAAATACATTTCCTAATATTAAGTTTACTAAATTCATAAAAAAACAACATTCATAGATTCTTCAACTACCATTGAACTTTTGTTAAAATCTCTATATGCCTTGCTAGAGGTGGAATAACATAAAAGGATTCTTTCATTGGTCTTGGAATCAAATTTCCCAAGATTATCCTCAGTGTTCAAAATATAACACTTACATCCAAACACTCTATGGTATGATATCTTGGGTTTTCTACCATTCCATAGCTTATAAGAAGTTTTATTGAGAATGAGTCTTTTAAAAACTTTATTTGCAATATAACATGCAGTGTTAATGGCTTTGGCCCAAAACTAATTTGTTAGAGAATACTCATTGAGCATTGTTCTTGCCATTTCCACTAATGTTCTATTTTTCCTTTTTACGACACCATTTTGTTATGGTGTTCTAAGAGCTGAAAATTTATGAAAAACTTTATTCTCTAAGCAATAATTTTTAAAAGGCTCATTTTGAAATTCTTTTCCATGTTCATTTCTAATAGAAGATATGAAGTAACCTTTTTCATTTTAAACCCTTTTTGCAAAACTTTTAAAAGCATCAAATGAATCATTCTTATGAGCAAGGAAAGATACCCATGTAAACCTAGAGTAGCCATCTACTAGGACTAGTGTATAGTGTTTTCCACCTAGGCTAGCGCTTCTAGTGGGTCCTATTAAGTCTGGGTAAGTTAAAGAGGTCTAGTTGAAGTTGCAACATTTTTGGCTTTGTGAGAGGCATGGTGTTGCTTCCCCATTTGTCATGAACCACATATCTTGTCTTTAGAGAAATTAAGCTTGGGAAGTCCTTCCATTAACTTTCCTTTAGATATACTTTGAAGAAGATCCATGTTTGCATGTCTAAGCCTTTTATGCCACAACCAAGCTTCATTGTTTATAGACATAAGACACTTAAAAGATTGGTTAGCCAAATTGTCTAAGTTATTTAAGTAGGTATTGCCTTTCCATTCACCTTTAAAAATGACCTCATCATCCACTAAAGTGGTGACTCGACATTTCCTTGGATCAAAGGTGATTTTGTTACCTTTATCATATAATTGACTTACACTTAACAAGTTGTGTTATAAGCCACTAACTAATAAGACACTATCAATTAAGGAACATCCATTCTTACCAATGGTTCCAATGCCAATTACCTTACCCTTGGCATTATTACCAAATGTGACATCTATACCTTCTTTTTCTTTCAATGTTGTGAATAGTCTTTTATTTCCTGTCATGTGTTTGGAACATCCACTATCTACATGCCAATTGTTTCATTTGGTGGTTGTCGCATTCCCCTACACAGCAATAGTAAGTTACCTTTTCTTAGGTACCCAAGCATACTTAGGTCCTTAGGGGTTAGAAGATGAAAGGTCCTCTAGTTTGAGGTGAGTCTTCCTAATATAACAATGAATATTAATGTGTCCAAATCTCATGCAATAATGGCATAGGAGTTTAGACTTAGAAGTCTTTCTCCTATGCATAAATTTAGTATGAGTAAGAGGCCTTCTCATACCTTGGTCATATGAATGCATGCATGAACATGTATGATGAGTAGGAGTAGAAAATTGTTTATGAGAATGACCATGCTTTTTGTTGTACATATAGGCATGGTTAGCTCTTTGAGTCTTGGCTCTAGAGCTTACGGGAGCCTTTCATTTGCCTTTAGGCTTAAAAGGCTTAATGCTATGAGCACTTTTCTTCCTAATTACCTTTTCCCTTAAGGATTGAGGTTTTGAGGATTTAACAAATATAGTTTGAGAAGATGAGGAGGCTCCATTGAAGCCTAGACCATATCTAATTAGTAGAGGTCTTTATGACACAATTAAAGTATCTAAAGCTTTTTTTCCTATGGAACTTAGAGATTGAGCTTCTATGCTTAATGACTTATCCTTTTAGAGCGTCATTCTCCTTTCTAGGTGAAGCCATAAAAGAAGATGAAAAAGAAAGACTATCCACTGATTTTTTGAGTTTATCATTAGATGCTCTCAATTCTCTTACAATGTCATTGATGGATTTATAATCATCCTCTAGTTTTTAACATTTTCTTTTGTAAGATTTCATTTGTGAATTGTATTTGTCACATCTCATGGTTAGAGCCTCTAGAAGCTCTTCATCTATCTCATCAAATTTGAAATTAGAATGAGAAGAAGTACTTACCTCATTAGTAGAGTCTTCTTGTGCCATGAAATAAATATTGACAACTTTTCCTTATTCCTCTTTTTCACTTGAGCTATCAACCCAAGTGGCTAAAAAGCTCTTTTTCTTCTCCTTGTCCCATCTCTTCTTTTTCTTTAATTTGGAACACTCATACTTGATGTGGCCTTGCTTGCACATTCATAACAAGTGACATCATTTGATTTCTCTATTGGACTAGGAGTTATCTTCTTGAAGCCTTTTCTTTCTTATCTTCTCTTGATTAACTCATTTGTCCTCCTTGAGAGCATTGCTAGCTCCTCTTCTTTCTTGTCACTTTCTTCATCACTTGAGGTGATTTCTATTTCCTTCTTATTTGTTGAAGACTTAAGAGCTAGAGTTCTTTTTTCCTTTTCTGGTTTATCTCCTTAGCCTCTTAGCTTCTTCATTTGTTCATCATTTTGCAAGGCTAACTCATGAGTCAAGAGTTTACCTATCAACATATTGGTTGGAACCTTCTCAATCTTCATATTGGACTATTGTATGCTACAAACTCTAGCACCAAATTTATATAAAGGAAGAGTTTTGAGGATTTTTATGTTTACCTTATAGTTGGTGAGAGCTCTTCCAAATTTCTTCATATTGGTGACAATGGACAAAAGCCTATTTGTCATTTTTGTGATGCTCTCATTGTCCTTCATCATGAAGAGTTCCCATTCGATGACATACATCTCCAAACGGCTTGATTTGACTAGAGTTGTGCCTTCATGATAGTTTTCTAGAGTCTTCCAAATGGCATGTGCAGTTTGACAATGTTGCACTCTTTCAACCTCTTCTATAAAGAGAGAGAGCTTAGAAGAATGGTCATTGCTCTCTTATTTTTACCATTTGATCTCCGGTGAGCTTTAACCCATTCTTCTCTTGGGATAAGTTTTTTTAATTCCATCCACTACTTTAGTGGTGGCTTCTATTCTTTGACAACCATATCCCAAAGGTCCACCACACCTGTGTCAAGGTAGATTTCCATTATATACTTCTAATGAGTATAGTCGGAACCATCAAAGTGAGGCTTAAGGTATGAGTGGATTCCCTTTTATGCCATGATATTTTACACACCAATAAAGGTTTGTTTGAGTGGTTTGGCTTTGATACCACTTGTTGGCCCTAAGCACTAAGAAATGGGGGTTAAATTGGTGTATAAAAATTAAAATAAGAAGATAGGGAAGAGAATGAGTAGAAACTAGACACAAGATTTATAATGGTTCGAATATAAATGACCCTATGTCCACTCCATAATTCTCGGCAATTGGGTGTTCCACTATCTACCAATGGTGTTTTTAAGCTCACACCAAACTTTTACACTTGTGTTTTTTAGGCTTACACAATAACCTTTACACTTGTGTTTTTATAGGCTCACACAACAACCTCTCTTAGTGCTTTTACAGGCTCACACTACAACTTTTATAAATGGTATTTATGCTCACACCAAACAATCTCTAAAAGAATAGAAAAGATTGAGTAGCAAAATTGCAATAGTTTGGTTACAAAGTTATCAATTCTCTTGCATTTACATATATTTGGTGAGTTATTTATAGCCTCTATCCACCGAAGAGACGTTGTAATAAAACTGGTATAAAATCTTTAAGGTATGCTAGACAGATTCTGCATTAATTGCTTGTCAGGCTGAAGTTACAGTCGCTATTACTCATTCGCAATCATGAATTCCAAATTTTCATATAGGGACTAAAATTTATGATGGAAAACCTCATTTGTGTCTAACAGCTAGTCCACGTGTCTTCTTGTTATTGGTTTACTAGGAAAATATAGTCGTTATGTTTCTTCTACTAATAAAAGTAGCGGTCGTGAATTTCTTTGTGCAGGCCGTGACTCATGACGCGAATTTGTCTATCAAAAAATACATCTTCCACTTTATGAATGACAGTCGCTACCTACAAGTTGCCTTCACTATTTTTGTCTTTCAACAATCACCTGAGACATTTGTCAAGCTTTGGTTGTGGACTTGTTTCCCTCTTGAGGCTTTTTGAAAATTACAGTCGCGACTCTGACGCTACAGAGACTGCAAATCAGTCTGTCACTTTTGGACTCCTTCTTTTGGGTAAGTCGCGGCTAAAAATGGATCTGTAATTTTACCTATTTGTTTTCTAGCAAGTCTTTATATGGATCACAATCGTGAATTTGAGATTGCAGTCACAATTTATAAGTCAACTTGGAGTTTAAGAGCTCCATCCAACTTTACTTGAAAATCCCACTAATTTCTGCACAACAACACTTAAATAAACCATTAATAATGATCAATATCCTTTGTCAAGATCAAAAGAGTTCATAGACTTAGGATTGACCCTCATAGTCCAACATAAATCAATTTGGTGCTCAATACCTCTTAAGGGAGGTAATCCTAAGGGAGTCTCTTTAGGGAAAAGATCTTCAAAATATTGCAATAAAAACACAACACTAGGCAAATATGGTTTAAAATAGTTAGAAGAAAGATAAACATCCTTATACATGAGTATAAGTAGTTGTTGCCTAACACTTAAAGCACTCTTAATCTCACTCTTTTTTGTAATTATGATATTTTTCTCATTTTTTTTCTCTTTTACCTATTTTTCTTTTCATGTTCTATATCTTTCTCACCTTCACTTTTCTCCCTTTTTGCATACTTTCTTTCTTTTCCTCTTACTTATTATTTTATTTCTCTCTCATTTTGTGCTATTTTTCTATTCTCAGTTAGTCCTCATAAGCTTGCAAATGTTTGAGAGGAGTTAATACATAACAACATTTATTAAGTATAAAAGAATAATGATTTTTATACCCATCATCTATGACCCTCTTGTCAAATTGCCATGGTCGACCAAGCAAAATATGTCCTGCATGCATTGGTGCAATGTCACACAAAACTTTTTCTTCATATTTGCCAATGGAAAAAAAGACTAACACTTATTTGTTAACTTTTACTTCCCTCTAATCATTAAACCAATTGAGATTGCATGGTTTAAGATGCTTCGTGGTATGCAATTCTAACTTTTCTACCAATAATGTACTAGCAACATTGGTACAACTACCCCCTTTCTATGACCAAAGTGCATACCTTACCTTTCACATAACATCTAGTGTGGAAAATTTGCTCATGTTCCTCCTCATCATCTTCCTTAGGTTATGCACTCAATGCTCTCCTTGCTACTAACATCTCACCTTGAATGGGTCTTTCAAAATCCACATCTGAATAATCATCTAATGGTGGCATTTCATATCACTTGAGCTAACACTCTGAACATCACCATTGTCCAACTTTTGTTTGGGCATTGCGAAACAATATGCTCAAAGCCTTGGCACCTAAAACACTTCACATCACGTGATTTAGAAGGAGTTTTATTTTCAAATTTACCTTTTAGAGTAGTAAATGAATCTTTTAGCTTTGCCTCTTCCTTTGGTTTTGTGATGGTTTTGTGGTCCTTCCCATTAGTCCTCTATGAAGAACTGGATTTGGCCCCTCTAGATTTGGGTTGCTTTTCCACCTTAATGGCTTTGTGTAAGAGTTCCTCCATCTCCACATAGTGTTACAACTCAATAATGTTACCAATCTCTTTATTCAAGCCTCTAATGAATGTTATCATGGTAGCCTCACAATCCTCCTCCATATTAGCCCTTACCATGGCTATCTCCATCTCTTTATAGTAGCCCTCTACACTCTTGGACCCTTGCACTAAATGTTGCAACTTTCAATGTAAATCACCATAGTCATGGCTAAGGACAAACCTTTTGCATAAAGCTAATTTCATGTCCACCCATGTTCGAATAGGTCTCTCTCCATTCGTTTGCTATTGATCACAAATTGATCCCACCATATGCTTGCATAATTAGTGAATTCCACGATTGTCAATTTTACTTTCTTCTCCTCATAATACTCAGGGTAATCGAACCCAGGCTTAACCTTTTGTTCTCTTTCTAAGTACAACTCTATATCATTTTATCTTGAAAGGCAAGGATTTTCATATGATGCTACTTAGGTTGTTATTTATTTTAAAAGTACCTTTCTTGCCTTTGTTGGATATTGATTCCTTTTTATTTGATTCATCTTCTTCCTCCTCCACGTTCATGCATCACCTAGAGGATTTGGAATTTGATGAGGATTATATGTCATCCAACCTAGCATTCAACTTTTGAAATTGATCAACAATAAATAACCTTCCTAAATAATTTAATATCACTATCTTGTGATTCTCTTTCAACACTTATGTTTGACTTACAAAAATTTATTAGTAATAAAAGAAAATAAATTCTCACACACTCCTTTATGTGTTTACACTCAAAAGTTTATAATCACTTGTGTTTCACACAATATAGGCTTTTGTCCTATAATGATCTCGCTACTCTTGCCTTTTACCTCTCAAGCTAGCCTTCTTTATGTTCTTAAAAGAATCAAAATCAATAAATCTTAATAGTAATAAACAATTAGAAGCAACCTTAAATATTAAAATTTTAAAGATTCAGTTGAGGCAAAATGGTATCTCAAAAAAGCGTAATCAAAGAACTAAGAAGTAAGAAAATTCAAAAAGAGTCAAAGGTCATATGAAAGAAGTAACTAGAACACAATGAATTAAAACTTGTATAAATAGACAAAAAGAAAATCGACAACACAATTGTTGCCAAAATAAATTGAAACAAAATCCCTTCTTGTTTGGGATATGAATATTACAATTGCTTCTTTTTTTATATATCTAAATTCACTTTTTTTTAAAAAATAAAAGATCAAGCCAACACTTTTAAGTTCAAGTGATGTGAATTCCAATAATGACAATTTGAAACCCAATAATTATAAAGAATTATGAACTTCAAATATGTATATTGAAACGTAACATCAATACTATGAAACTAATGGTGTTCAATTTGATTGACACATAAAACATAAGGAAGCACACAAAAGAAGATAGATGGAAGATATAACTAGAAGAATAAGATTTAGGGAAAAGAAAACAAAAAAAACACAAAACAAAGAGAACAAATAATAAGCAAAAGATATATAACATGATTCTAAAATTGAGATCTAACACCAATTGATAAATAACCTGCAAGGAGACCCACCTTTGGAACTCTTTATATGAATTATTACTTTGTCCAAAAAAGTTCAGAAATCAAGTTGCTAATCATAAGATTATAAACTTAAAAGAAGAGCTTAGAAAGGATGCATATAAAAGAAGAAAGGTGCATGCAAAAGGATAAGGTGTTTAAAAGAAAGCCAGTATATTAAAAGAAAGTGGTGAAATTGAAACAAATTCTTTTAAGGCCACAACCATGTTATTTTTCAAAGGGATGTATTACACTACTAATGAAACTTATAATCTTTTGTATAGTGCTTTTATGTCTCTTTTGCAAGGTTATAAAGAATGGTTTACAATGGAGGTGCATAATAAGCAAGATGACCTAACTCTTGCTACTTTTGATTAAGGTGCTAAATTGAAGAGTGAGGTTGCAAGTTTGTGTAAAATGGAGTCATGTACTATTTGTTTATATATTTATTCCTATTTTATGTGTTTTAGGCATAGTTTTCCTTCTTTTAATAATTACTTTTTTGTTTTTAATTGGCTTCCTTCTGTTGATTCTTTTTTTTTTTTTTTTTGCGTTTTAAACAATTTCTTTTGTTCTAAATGTTTTTCTTCTTATCTTAGCATTTTCTCTTCTTTTGAAAATCATTTTTCATGTTTTTCTTTTTGTTTTCAATGTATTTTTTTATATATATAAATAGGCCTTTTGATTCTTGTTTTAATAATTTTAGAAAATCTTTTTGCGTCAAATGTTTTCCTTATTCTTCTTCTAAATGTTTTTCAAAATTTTGTTTTCCTTTTTGCTATAGACGTTTGTTTCCTTTTAAGTTCTATTTTAGTTTATCTTCTTTTTTATTCTAAAAGTGTGTTCTTTTTAAAGACTTTAGTTCTTATTTCTCAAACTTTTCTCTTTCCAATTGTTTTTTTTTTCATATTTTAATGTTTATAAAACATTATTTTATGATTCTTCTCACTTAGGCATTGGCTAGAATGAAAGTTTTTTTTTTAATTTCAAGAATTCTTTTTTTTTCTTGTGATTCTAGTTCCTTTTCAAATTCTAATTTTTTATTTTTGAGTTTTAGTTATTTTTTAAAAACTAGGTTTCCTCCATCTAGAGTTTTTGTTTTAAAGAAATTCTATGCTTTAGTGTTTGTCCATACTAAATGGAAGACGTCGTTTAGGGTTTTTCTTTTTGTGCCTTCCATTGTGTTTTGCAATCTTTTTTGTCTTATATAGTTTATACTAACCTTATTTTAAGTTTTATGAGATTAATCTTTGACCTGGGTGGAAAATACTTATTATTACAATGTAGATTTCACTTATGATTCTTTGTTAGTATTATACTTATGTTTGAATTTTGTTTTTGGTAGGACAAAATTCAAGGATGAATCTTTCTAGAAAATGAGGGAATGATGCAAACAAGCCTAATAAACTTAATAGATTCATAGGTGGCACATGGTCAAAATCAAAATCAAAGTTGGAGATTAGACTTTCAGTAGATGAATTTAGTGGATCATTCTCAATTGCAAAAAGCCCATTTAGATGTAATTTCAATTTTGGATACTTTCTATGGACACCTGCTGACAAGTCCAACAAATTGGTGAAAAGTTCAAATTTTCATGTTAGAACAAGACATGAGACAAAACATGTTGGATAAGGTTGTCTTATCTTAACTACAAGCATGTTCTAATAACATGGGAACTTATGTCCTAAGAAAAATCAAGGTCAAAATGTGCATCAATCAAGATTTGACATTTCACATCCAATATTTCCAAGATTCTTCCAAGATTTTCAAGATTCTGCAAGGTTTTCAAAATTTGCAAGAACTCTTTAAGAATGTATCCTATTGGTCGAATTCAATGTCCTATTCTTCTTAGGATTATCTTTATTAGTTATTAAGTTTTTTTTAGGAGAACTTTTGTTAGTAATTCTTATGATAGCTGAATACTTCTTATCTAATTACAAGGTTTTCCTTGTTTGACTAGGATTAGTATATTTAAGTGTTTTTAAGAGGGCTAAGCACCGCATGGACAAATTGCTTTAGAATTACTTTTGGATATGTTTTCTTTCTTATTATAGGATTTGCAAGGCTATAAATAGCCCCTATTCGGCCTATGCTAATTAATCAATGAATTTTTATTTTTTTGGCTTTATTGCTTGTGATAGTGTTCACTTTTTGAGTTCTTAAAAGACCTTGGTGAAGTTACTAGGTGGATTCTTAATAGCCTTGCAAAACTAATGTTTCTAGGCTTAAAATTGGCTTTAGCTAATCTAGGTTTTGAATTATAACCTTTAAATGTTTGTAATCTATATTGCTAGAAACATGTTTTTGCAAGGTCTAAAGGTCTAATTAGGGCTTAAAGTCTTTATGCTTGATTCTTGAAACGATTTGTTCTTAAGCATACAATCTAAAGTGTTAACACACCCTTGCTCATATCATGAAGAAAAATAATGGAAGAGACACTTAACACAAGAAATTGAATTTTAAGAAAAACACACAAGGAAAATAATTTGAACAAAAATAAAAGACGCAAATACATCTTAAAGAAGAGTATCCAAAGTCAAGTATACATCATTTATTTTCTTATGTTTTCCATTATTCCCTTCTTTTTGTTTTGAATCTAAGTATTTTTCTTATAGTTTTGTAAGTTATTTAGGATTAGCAGAGTTGTTTAAGTGAGATTGAATTCTAATTTAACTTGACATCTTTCAAATCCATTATTTTGAGTTCAATTCAAAACTTTTTTGCAATTTGTAAGCTCTAATTTTCTTCAAAGTTTGTGTGTAGGTACTTTAAATTACTATCTTTATTTTTATTCCTTTCGTTTTATTTCCATTTATTTTATTGTTTCTATTTTGATACTTTTTGTTATTTTACCTTAATTAGAATCAATTTGGTGTGGTTGAATTAGTTCTTGCAAAATCTTGAATTACAACACAATTTACTAGTAAAAGGATGAAAGAATGAATTCAAGATAGAGAACTTAAAGAAAACAAATGGAAAAAACTTAGCACAGGAAGCCAAATTTGAAGAAAAACACACAAGGAAAATGATTTGAATAAGATGATAGGAAGCAAATATATCTTTGTGAATAGTAACCAAAATAAAGTACACATCCTTCATTTTCTTACTCATTTCCATAGTTTACCTTCTTTTCATTTTGATTCGAGTTGTTTTCCTTGTTGTTTTGTAAGTTGTTTAGGATTATAAGAAATGTTTGCAAGTTGTTTACATGAGATTGAATTCCAATTTGATGTAACATCTTTCAAATCCCTTATTTTGAGTTCAATTCAAAGGTTTTTACAAATTGCAAGCACTAATTTTCTTCAAAATTTAAGTATGGGTTATTTAAATGATTATATTTAGTTTTCTTCCTTCCATTTAGACGATGTTTATTCTTTTGCTTTAGTTATAATTAATTTGATGAGGTTGAATTTGAGCTTCCAAAAGCTTGAATTAAAATGCAATTGATTACTAAAAGGATGAAAGAATGAGTTGAAGATAAATAACTTGAAGAAAATGAATGGAAGAGAAACTAAACACAAGAAATAAAATTTGAAAAAAAAACACACATGGAATACAATTTGATCAAGAATGCAAGGCCCAAATAAATCTTGAAGAATAGTAATCAAAATCAAGTACACATCCTTTATTCTTTTGTTCTTTTCCATAGTTTCCCTTCTTTTTGTCTTGATTCTAGTTGTTTTCCTTACTATTTTATATGTTTTTGGGCATTACAATAGTTGTTTTTTAGTTGTTTGAATGAGATTAAATTCTAATTCGACCAAACATCTTTCAAATCCATTATTTTGAGCTCAATTCAAACCTTTTTGAAATTTGTAAGCTCTAATTTTGTTCAAAGTTTGCGTGTAACATCCTTAACTCAATTCATATGCATTTTAATTATGTCATATTTGAATATATGCATCACTTGGCATAAGCATGATAATAACACTTACATTATCGCATTTGAGGCATTTAAATGTGAATATGATGTTTTCATAGTGGCATGGAAAATTGTCGTATTTTATGTGTGTGTGTTATAGTATTTTAAATAATGGTGTCTTGGAACTTATTAAAAGTATAAGGAGCATATAGGGATTAGTATATATATATAAAGGTGATTAAGGAGTGAAGAAAAGGGACTAAAAGAGGAAAATTCAGTTTCCAACCAATAAGAATAAGCCATCATGATTTCGTCTTATTAAGGTTGTTAATAATGTGAGGAGGTACAACAAAAGGAAGAGAACTAAGAAAGAAAGAAAGAAAAGAGAAGAAGAAGAAGAAAGAAATGAAGAAAAACTGAGTTAACTGGGAAGAATCTTGAGGTTTTCTTGGTTTTGTGAAAGGCATGTGATTTCATATTTGTTTCCTTTTGAAATTTCCCTATATGGCATGTTAATTATGAGCCAATATTGGGAGTTATAAAGTAATTATAGTTAGGATTCATATGGAGAAGTTGTTGATAGTGACTATGATCTGAATTCCATTAATTCTATTTTTAGGGCAGCCTATTGTACCTTTGATTTCGTAGCCCTAGAAGATGAGTTAGGCAATGTTCAAAGCATGAAAGTTGTAGGGTTATGTCTCATCTAAACTCTTGAAAAACATTTTTGCTAAATAAGTTGTGTGTGAAGAGATATGACCTTTGATTGCGACTGGTTATTGTTAAAACTTACTCAACTCTCAGTTATGTTTTCCAAAAATTTCATGGGGTTAGAATGGGAATTAGGTGAATTGAAAAATATGAATGTTTTAGCATTATATCTTATCTAAATTTTTGTAAATAATTTTTGCTGAATATTTTGTGTGCCAAGAGATATGGCTCCTTGATTGAGGTTGATCCTAAACTTGTTCATGCTTGCAAAGTTTGAGACTGATAATCTCATTTAAGGACATTATAATTTGAATTGGAGCATGTTTTAAATATGAAAAATTTTCATTTATATGTTAAATAATTGGATATATATTAGTCTTTCAATTAGACTTCTATGTTTTGAGATATGGCTAAGTTTATGGCATTGTTTAATGTATAATTGCATCCAAAACAAGGCAAATTTATAAAATGGGCCATAAATTATGTAGTTCATATTTTGAACTAAATTTTTGATATGATGTACCCATATATGTCTAGTTTAAGTGAATAAAATAATAAGGTCATTTGAATTTGTGAGGTAAAAGTAATATGAAAATAGCCTACCAAGGTCATAATATTTTACTAGAGCATATATGCATAACAAGATGAAAATCTTACTTTGTCATCATGAATTGATTTGGTGAATTGAAATAACTCCTCGAGCCATTGAAGATAATATTAGGAATAACTCAAAAGCATCCATGGCTTAATAGCTCGAAGGATGAGGTAGTAAATAACTAATTGTACTCAATATGTGATTGGTTAAATGCCATAAACATAAACTCAATGGAATGAAATGTTGTTTAATAAGATGATATTAATGAATACATTGATGAAGGGATTGTTATACTTTCAAATTATTTATTTTCATAGGACATTGGGGAATTATGACTTAGGAATGAAAGTATATTGTGATACTATTTTCCAAGGTTTATAAGTATTGTTATTAGTCATTATATTACTATAATTTTGTTTGATTTATAGGTGATTTGTTGAAATACTAATACTTGATGTTATTGAGCAAGCAATAAAATCTTATAGCCTATGTAGCAAGGATCTATAACCTGTGTAGCTATAATATATGATAGCGTATATGGTAACAATATTTGATAAATTATGTGGCAATGATATTTATAACCTGTGTGGCAACTAAATATGATAACCTGTATGGCAACAACATTTGATAGCATGTGTGGCAATGATATCTATAGCTTGTGTGGCAACCAAATATGATAGCCTATATGGCAACAACATTTGATAGCCTGTATGGCAATGACGTCTATAACCTATGTGGCAATAACATTTGATAGCCTATACGATAATGATAAATATAGCCCGTGTGGCAATAATATATAATAGCTTATGTGGCATTAAAGAATAAAAACTCTTTATTTTGTGCGTGGATGTGATGATGAGTTATTTATATTTAAATGCTTGTTATGGTTTTTGTAATTGAAGTATCATTATGTGTTTACTTATTAAGTATGCAAGCTCACTCCTTTGCTTTAAATTTTCTTCTAGGAAGAGTAGACTAAAGATTGCATCCAGTTTGCATTTTAGAAGTTGTTGTCTAGCAGTCTGATAGAGGTTGGGCCAGTATGCAATTTGATATAGGTTGGGCCAATATGCAGTCTACTAGTATTTTGGTTTATTTAGCCATATATATTTTGTTGTAAATAGTTACTATATTGTGATACAAGATACACAGTGTTCAAAATAATTGAAGAAAGGTCTTTTAATGACAATGGGTGACATGAGAGAATTTTAATAATGTTGTGTCATTTTAGTATTCCATGTCTTATGAATAAGTTAATGCACCTACTTTAGGAATGATTAGTAAATGGGTCGTCACATTGTATGTGGGTAGTTTTAATTACTCTCTTTAGTTGTCTTCCTTCCATCTTGTTTACATTTGTCTTCTTCTTTCCATTTAGATACAATTTGTTCTTTTACTTCAATAGAATCAATTTAGTGAGGATGAACTAAAGCTTGCAAAGGCATGAATTAAAATACAATTGATTAGTAAGAGGTTGAAGGAACGAAATGAACATATAGAACTTGAAGAAAAAGAATAGAAGAGAAACATAACACAAGAAATCTAATTTGAATAAAAATAGATAAGAAAAATGATTTGAAAAGATCACAAGATGCAAATACATCTTGAATAATAGTAATAAAAATAAAGTTCAAATCCTTTATTTATTTATTTTTTGTTTCTTTTTCATAGTTTTCCTTTTTCAATATTGATTCTAGTTGTTTCCCTTATTATTTTGTAAGTTGTTTGGGATTAGAAGAGTTGTTTGTAAGTTGTTTAAGTGAGATTGAATTATAATTCAACCTAACATATTTTGAATCCATTATTTTATGTTTAATACTAAGCTTCTTGCAAATTACAAGCATTAATTTTCTTCAATGTTTACATGTGGGTAGTTTAAATTACTATATTTGTTTTCTTCATTCCATTTAGTTTCCATTTTTTTCTTCTTTATGTTTTGATACTATTTGTTCTTTTACTACAATTAGAATGAATTTGATAAGGTTGAAGAAGAGCTTGTAAAAGCATGAATTAAAACACAATTGATTATGAATAGTTATGAAAGAATGAATTGAAGATCGATTACTGGATGAAAATGAATGGAAGGGACACTTAACACAAGAAATTGATTTTGAATAAAAACACATAAGGAAAATGATTTGAGCAAGAATAAATAATGAAAATATAATTTGAAGAATAATATCCAAAAGTCAAGTACACATCCCTTGTTTTCATTTTGAATCTAATTGTTTTCCTTATTATTTTGTAAGTTGTTTGGGATTAGAAGAGTTACTTGTGAGTTATTTAACTGAGATTGAATTCTAATTTGACTTGACATCTTTCAAATCCATTATTTTAAGTTTAATTCAAAACTTTTTACAATTGTAAGCTCTAATTTTCTTCAAAGTTTGTTGCAAGCTCTAATTTTGACCCTATGCATTGAGAATGGGGGATTGAATTAGTAGAAAATTTAATCTTTTAAAGGAAGTTCACATAAATAAAAGATTAAAGGAGTAGAAGAAGAATTAACATGAGAGTTTTATTGTGGTTAGGGTATTAACTAACCCTACATTCACTCCCCAATTTACCAAATGGGTATTTCACTAAATTATTAGTGTTTTACAATGGTTATCTTTGTGCATTCAATTGGATTTAATAGTGTATTTATAGACTACAACCACTAAAGAGATGCTACACACAAAACTATTTCCAAATCTTTAAAGTGTGTTTGGTATATCTTACAATTAATGTTTGTAAAATGAAATTTGTAATCGAGATCTTTATTCATGGTTGTGAGTTTCACATTACCTCGTTTGTGTCTAACGGCTAGTTCATATGGTATCTCACCATTGGTTCTTTAAGAAAAATAGTTGTTGCATTTCTTAAGCAATAATGAAAGAAGCGGTCATTATTTTCCTCTTTAGACGTGATGCTCACTGCGAAATCGTCTACTTCAATAGAGAAGTTGCTTCATCAAACTTTGCAATTGCTACACTTCTTTCTCTGCCATGAAATTTGATCTTTCAATAGTTTTTTTAGGACACTTAACATGATCTAGTTGAAGATTTGGTTCCCTCAAAGGAAATACAAAATTCATGATCATGACTATGGATGCGACATGCACCGTAAATTCAGTCAACTATTTTGAAGGATAATGGTTGCGAGCTTCTGCTTCATAATCATGAATTAGAGTGCAAATGTCAATCTTTGAGATTAAGACTTCCATTCAACTTTAATGCAAGTCTATCTAAAAATCTTCAAAATAAACACGTGAAATTGATGTTAGAACATATCAATCTACATTGTCAAGGTCAAAAGAGAGTTTTGACTTAGGTTTGACCAACATAGTCTAATAATCTCAACCTTTTTTATTTTGACAATCTAGATTGAATATGCAAAGGATAAAGAATCAATTATGCATGAAGTGATTCAAATTATAAGCATGAAATGTCTCCTCCTCAATCCATACTCCCCCTTAATTATTCTAATAAGATCATTGTCTTAACTTATTGTAAATGTAGTTCAATTATCTCTTGCTTTTTGTATGTTCCCTCTTTATATATTCAGTCAATTATCTCTCCCCTTTTGTCAAGATAAAAAACATATAAAATAAGAGGGAATAAGAGAGAAAGTGGAGAATATGAGAATGAATATCCACAAACTTGTTAATTGCACAAACCTTAAATAATAATAGCAAACACAAGCAATTTACATAGTTGATAACAATTTGTTACATAAGAAGGAAAATATATGAAATCAAAACTAAATGGAAATTTCATAAATAAACATAAATGCCAAATAATTCAATGTTTAAAGATGTTTGATCACACTGAATAGGGCCAGAAATTTAAGAATGTTCATATATGGCCCTAATATATAGTATATGATATTTTATGATTGATTTTTACATTTGAATTATAGAAAATCTCAAATGCTAAAATGAATTAATTCAACTTATCACACAACCAATCACATCAAATCAAACATGTCAACACATAGATATATCAACAAAATTCATAACAACTCCCCCTAAATAAAAGCACAAATATATCAAGTTAAAAACCATTTGAAACATTACAAGTATAGTGTCAATTGCTTGATACCAAATAACCATTTGAAACTTCATCCCTTCTTTATTAGCAATCTTTATTCACTTTTTGATTTTCTATGATGAAAATTTGGTGAGGAGTCCCCATCCTACAATATCAAACACTTTGCTTTGGTACCTAAGCATACTTGGGTCCTTAGGTGTTAGGATTGGAAAGGTCCTCCAATTTGAGGTTGTACCTTCCTAATGAGGAAAAAGACATTGATGTGCCTATATCTCATGGGATAATGTTACTGAAATTTAGACTTATGAATTTTTGTCTTATGAGCAACCTTGTTATGAGTAGGAGACCTTATTACACTTTGGTTTTGTGAATGTATGCAAGTGCACGAGTAAGGAGGAGTATAAGAGAGATTTTTATGTGTGAGTGTGTGTTTGTGTTTAAGCATTCCTCTTTATGTACATGTATGCATGGATAGCTCTTTCAAGCTTAGCTTTTGAGCCTTAAGGAGCATTTCCCTTGCCCTTAGGCATAGATGGATTATTGCTAGCAACACTTTTCCGCCCAATTACCTCGATACTAGAAGTTTGAGGTGTTGATGTTTTAATGAATATAGTAAAAGAGGATGCAGATGAATAGGCTCTACTCGAGCCTAAACCATGTCTCACTAAGTGAGGTATTTGAGATACAATAAGTGTATCCAAAGCTTCTTTCCCTTTGTGAAATTTAGAGATGGAATTCTTAAGCTTAATGACTTCTCCTTTTAAAGTATCATTTTCTTTTCTTAGAGAATTAAGAGAGAATGAAGTTTTATAAAGATTTTTGAAGGTTTTTTGAGTTATTCATTAGAAGTCATCAGGCCTTTTACAAGATCATTTAAGCATTTAAATTCATTCTTAAGTTTTAAACACTTTTTCTTATAATTTTTTGTTTGAGACTTATAATTTTCACACTCAAGGTTAAAGCTCATCATCCACATCATCCATATCATCATCAAATACATCATACTAATCACAATAGTGTGGATAAGTACTTACCTCATTAGAGGAACCCTCTTGAGCCATGAAGCAAAAGTTTGCAACTTCTTCATCATTTGAATCATCATCCTTAGTAGTCTTGAAGCTCTTTTTCTTTTCTTTATGATAATAGGAAGATGACTTTCCTTGGATTCTTATTTCTCTTCTTCTTTTCATAAACTCTAGGTCTTTCTTGATATCTTGGCAAGCTCTTCTTCTTTTTTGTCACTTCATTTGAGTCACTTGAGCTTGAATCATTTTCTTGAGCTTCAAAAGTGAGAATTTTCTTCTCCTCTTAATCACTTTATCCTCTTAGCTTCTTCATCCCCACATTCTTTTTGAGAGCCATCTCATGAGTGAAAAGTACCAATGAGAACATCGGTTAGCACCTTCGTAATCTTCAAATTGAATTCTTGAATGCTATATACTCTTGCACCAAATTTATCCAATGTAATAGATTTATGGATTTTAGAATTTACCTTATAGTTGATAAAAATTCTTCCAAACTTCTTTATATTTGTGACAATAAGGAGGAGTCTATTTGTCATGTCGATGATACTTTCACTGTCTTTCATCATAAAGAGCTCCCACTTTGTCACATATATCTCTAACCTATTTGATTTCACAAGAGTTATGCCCTCATGATAGTTTTCTAGTGCTTTCCATATGGCATGTACAATATGATAATGTTGAACTCTCCTAATTTCTTCTCTTGACATCGAGCTTAAGAGAATAGCCATTGCCCTCTTATTCTTCCATTTGCCCTGCTATGTGATCTACTCCATTCTAATCTTGCAATTGCCACCTCTACTCATTTAACCATCTTTGTTGGAGCCTTCCACTCTTTAAGTACATAATCCCATAAGTTAATGAGATTGTCATAAAGATATATCCCCATTTTATGCTTCCAAATAGCATAATCATTGCCATAAAAGTGGAGATTAGGGTGAGAGTGGATTTTTTCCTATGTCATTGATCTTTTCTCACACAATTAAGGCTTAAATTGAGACTTAACTTTGATACCAATTGTTGGCCCTAGTGCACCAAGAAGGGGAGGTTGAATTAGTGGTAGATTTAAAATTATGAAGGAAGCTCACATGAATAAAAGATTAGAGAAAGAGTAAAAGAAGAATGAACACAATAGCTTTATAGTGGTTTGAATATTAACCAATCCTACATCACTCTCTAATTTACTAATTGGGTATTTCACTAAATCACTAGTGTTTTACAAGCTCACACTTAACTTAGTGTTTGGGCTCTACTTACATTCAACTTAATGTTTATGCTCATATTAAACCTTACAAGTGTTTTTCCAACACCTACACTCAACCTAGTGTTTAGGCTCACACTAAATTTTACAAGTGGTCTCCCAAGGCTCACACCAAACCTTACAAGTGTTTTCCCAAGGCTAACACTTAAACCTATGCAAGAGTTTTTTAAGGCTCACTCACAAACTCAAATTAGAGTTTTCTATACAAAGGCTCACTCTCAAACCAAAACCTAAGGTGTTTAAAGGTCACACCAAACTATGCATAAAGAAATAAAGTTATGAGAATTAACTTTTCAAGAGTTTTGGCACAACCAATGGTTATCTTCTTGCATTTAAGTCCATTTGGTGGCGTATTTATAATCTATAACCACCAAATAGATGTTACACATAAAACTATTTCCAAATTTCCAAAGTGTACTAGGCAAATCTTGTAATTAATGCTTGTCAGATGAAATTCATGGTCTAGAACTTCATTCGCAGTCACGAGTTTCACATAACCTCAATTATGTCTAATGGATAGTCCATGTGTCATCTCACCATTAGTTCTTTGAGAAAAATAGTTGTTGGCATAGGGCACTAAGAAGGGGGGTTAAATTGGTGGCTTGTTTTGAAATTAAAAAGAAGGTTTATCTGTTTAGGAAGTGAAGAAGGAGATGAGAAAATCAACACAAAGGTTTATAGTAATTTAAGTGTTAACAAACCCTACATCCACTCCTCAATTCTACACAATTAGGTATTTCACTCAACTAAACTAGTGTTTCCAAGCTCACACCAATCTTATACAACTTGTGTTTTATGGATCACACAAAACCCTTACAACTTGTGTTTTCTAGGCTCACACAAAAAACTTTTACAAGTGTTTTGGATAGGCTCACACTTCAACCTCTGATAAGAGTTTTATAATCTAGGCTAACTCTTAATCTTCTTAGAATGGTGTTTATTGCTCACACCAAATAATCAACAACATTTAAAGAAAAGTAAAAGAATGAGTAGCAAATTGGCAAGAGTTTGGTTATAATTAATTCAATTCTCTTTCATTTACATCTATTTAGTGGAGTATTTATAGCCCATATACACCAAAGAGATGTTACTCTAAAACTATCCCTAAATCTCCAAGTTGTGTTAGGTAGATTTTGTATTAAATGCTTGTCAAGTAGAAGTCACGGTCGCTACTATAATTTCACAGTCACGAATTTCCAATTTACACTGAGGAACCATAAATCGAGGCAGAGAACCCTATTTTATATGTAACGGCTAGTCCACATGTCTTTCATCTATTGGTTGTCCAAGAAATAATGTTGTTGTGTTCAACCTACTACTTAAAAGTCGCGGTCACAAATTAGCCCTGTCTTGGGCGCGACTGAGATCATGAATTCCTCTATTTGGTAAGGAAACTTAAACTTCTTGAGTCGCGATCACGACTAAATCTTTGCCCTCATGATTTTTGATTTCCAATGGCTCTCTTGGACACTTAGCGTGCTGTGACTTTGGTTCCCTCATTTATCACCATGAAATTTGTGATTATGACATAAGATGCAATAACTAATGCGAATTCTCTGTGACTCAACCTTATTTCTTTCAACTAAGTGACGACTGTGAATTTGCTAGTGAATTCTTTTGGTCTAGCTCCATCGATCCTTATAGCTGATTCGCGATTGCAATTTAGAGGATACATACCATAAATTTGGATGACATTCTCAAGGTTGGAGATTTTGATTTCCATCCATCTTGTAATTAAGAAACTATCTTATAAATTACAAAACAACACTTAATCAAAATGTTAGCAATGATCAATCTCTCTTATCGAGATCAAAAGAGGTTCATGACTTAGGTTTGACTAACCTCGTCCAACAACCTCCCCCTTTCTGATTTTGGCAACTTAGATTAAGGTCATGGAAAATCAAATGCATGAGTTGTAAAGTTAGGATGGCTAATGATGAAATGATCAATGAATACTTAAAGAATGGTCAAAGAAAAATTCTAAGTATTATAATTTTGAAAAAAAAAATTTGCTCCCCCTCAACTTATGCTTTTATTAAGTACATTACTTATTTTCTCTCCATACTTCTCTCTCCCCCTTAGGCAAGATCAAAAAGAGGGTAAATATGAAAGAGTAAACAAAATGCATAAAGGTGAGATAAAGAGATCATAAGGACCAAATAATAACTTACATAATTATAAGAGTTGCAATCACATAACATAATATAAAAAATTGCAAACACATAGCATATGAGATAAAGAATTGCAAATCAAACATTTTTATTTATTTATAAACTATGGGATCAACAGTGTTTCCATCAATAAATTAAAAACAAAATAGAGGAAAAAAGAAATAAAGATCCTGAAGACAATCTAAAAGATAGGATAATTGTCATCATCTCCAGAATCATCTTATTCTTCATTATCTTCACCTCCCTCAGCTTCATCACCTACCTCAATTCTTGATTGTCCTCTACTTTTAGTGTGTCCTCCAATGCTCAAAATCTAGAAGATGGCAGGGAGGAGCACCTACTTTCTCTTGTATGTCCAAGTCACTGTGTAGCTAGGAAAGGAGGAGAAATCTTCTCTTGAGCATCCTCATCACTTTATCTAATTTTCTGTTAATATTGGCAGGAGAGATTTTAGTCTTAGGTTTTGGTTGAGGAGGTGGGACTGGTTGTTCTCCTTCTTCAATGACAAGCCTTTTTCTTTTGGAGGCTGGTATGTTTCCAACTTTTTGGCTCTAAAAGCACCCAGAGTATAAGCATAAAAATCAAGGTGAATAGCTTTTGCATTGATGAGGTAAGTGAGGTTTAGAAAGTTTTGAGAGGGAAAAAGCTTCTTAATGAGGAATTCTTCATTTTCCTCATTAAGAGTACTAGCATATCAGTAGATGGCAGTTATATAAGAAGGGAAAAGAAATTGACTCTTTAGTTTGGTGCTCATGTGAATTAATTGATCCACAAGATAACGACCAGTTTGTATAGGTTTGTTTTTGACAATGCAGAAAAGGAAAGCAAGTTCTTTTTATGACACCTTTTCATTACCATCCCCTTTTACATTAATAGAGAAGGTGATGATACAATGAAGTAGTAAAAAATGTAAGGTTCAAATGTATTTAGCTAAGGAGGTTTTAGGGTCATGTTTGTCTCGATGGAAACTTTGGACTAAAACTCAAAATAAATGACATCAAGAGTGAAAATGATGAATGAAATGTCATCTCCGACTTAAAGAATGAAAATATTGGATAAGTGTTCGAAAGTGATGAAAAAAGGGTCTTCGAAAGCATAAAATACTAACCTTATTGGTTGACGTGAGATTCTGCTCTCTGACTAACAGTCACAATACACATAAATTCTTACATGATTTCCTCATATCTAGGCTCATCTTGAAATATGTATTTATTCCACCTTAGGTTAGAAAGAAATGATTGGATTTCATCTTTGATTCCTAACAACTCAAGAAGAAAAGTAAAAAGGATTTTGTTTGGTAGGATGATCTTGGAGGCATTCACTTTGTAGCGATCCTTCTTTTCTTTTGTAATTCCTTTCGTCTGGTTTAGAGACGGAGGTTAGGAAGGCTATGCTATTGCCTTTCCTTTCTTTGCTTTTGAAGCTTTTTTTGGGGCCATTTGAGAATGAAGGAAGATTGATTAAAGAAGAAGAGAGATGAAGAAATTTGGTAGGAATAAATGAAAACACTATTTGAGGGGTTTATATAATCCAATAACGGGTATGAAAAAAGCTAAAAATGGTGAGAAATAAATTAAATGAAGGAGTACAATCAGTTGGCAATCAAATCACTCAAATGTGTGGCAATTACCCAAAGTCACAATCGCGACCTGCAAGTCGTGACCGCTAATTCTGAAAAATGTGATTAATGGACAAAAAATTCTTAAGATACAGTACGTTCAATAGTCAAAAGTTTTAAAATTTGAACAAATTCTCAGTGTAGATCGAAAGTCACGATCGCGAATTGATGGTTGTCAACCAAAAGAAGAGTACCTGTAATTTACGAATGTGAACCAAGAATAGCGACTCCAAATTACAAGTCCTAAAAGATAACTATGAAATTATGAGACATGACTATTCAAACGGTGATCCACTTTGATATTTTGATGTTTAATTCATGCAAGTTGGCATTAAAAAGCATAATTGCACACAAAATCTAAAGGAATAAAAATCATACACATCACAAGGTAATCATTCAATCATGGAATAATGCAACATAAAGAATGAGCTAATTTTTCACTTTATAGAGCTTCCATCAATCATTCCCAATTCTCTATTAATGAAGTTCATCCTTTCTTCATTAATAGGTTTAGTGAAAATGTCTGCAAATTGATGATTTATGTCTATAAATTCTAGCACAACATCACCATTTTAGACATGATCTCTAAGAAAGTGATGCCTAATGTCTATATGTTTGCTCCTAAAATGTTGGATGGGATTTTTAGAAAGATTTATTGCATTAGTGTTGTCACATTTGATGGGAATGTGCAACAACTCTGCCAAAATCCTTTAATTGTTGTTTCATCCAAAGGACTTGGGTGCAATAACATCTCGTAGCTATATATTCAACTTCGGCAGTGGATAAGGCAACTTAAACTTGCTTCTTACTAAACTAAGAAGCTAAACACTCTTATATAAATTGGTAAGTTCCATAACTGCTTTTTCTATCTAGAATACTATTAGCATAATCCGCATATGGAAAACCTATAAGGCTAAAAGAAGAATCTCTAGGATACCTTAACCCTAAATACAATGAGCTATGTAAATATTTGAAAATTATTTTAACAGCATTTAAATGTGATTCTTTGGGACAAGATTAAAACCTAGCACACATGCATACACTAAACATTATATTAGGCCTAAAAGTAGTAAAGTAGAGTAGAGAACCGATTATACCTTGATATTTCTTCTCATCAACTGACTTACTCGATTCATCTTTGTCTAATTCGATGGTAGGTGTTTTAGCCATTTTACATCCTTCCATGCCAAATTTCTTGAGAATGTCCTTTGTATATTTGGGTTGGTTGATGAATATTCCATCTTTGGTTTGCTTAATTTGTAGACCAAGGAAAAACTTGATCTCTCTCATCATGCTTATCTCAAAATCCCTAGTCATACACTTAGCAAAATCCTCATAAAAAGATTCATTACTAGCACTAAAGATGATATAATCAACATAAATTTGTGTTATTAGTGTATCATGATTATGCCTTTTGACAAACAAAGTTATGTCAACCTTCCCCTTTTCAAAATCATTTTGTAAAAGAAAAGAACTAATCCTTTCATACCAAGCTCTTGGAGCTTGTTTCAAACCATACAAGGTTCTATTCAATTTGAAAACATAATTTGGAAAAGTATGTGATTCAAAACCAGGAGGTTGTTGAACATAAACTTCCTCCACAATAACACCTTTTAGAAAAGCACTTTTGACATCCATTTGAAATAGTTTGAAACTCATGTGACATACATATGCCAAAAGAATCCTAATGGCTTCTAACCTTGCTACGGGGGCATAGGTTTCATCATAGTCAATGCCTTCCACTTGGTTGTAACCTTTATCCACCAATCTAGCCTTATTTCGAGTGATGAATCCTTACTCATCTAACTTATTCCTAAACACCCATTTGCAACCTACAATTGGGCGTTCCTTATGCCTAGGAACAAGTTTCCATACATTGTTTCTCTTAAATTGGTTGAGTCTCTCTTCCATAGCAATCACCCAACTCTCATCATCAATAGCCTCATCAATAGATTTTGGCTTAAATTGAGAAATAAAGGCAAGATTATTATCCAATGTATTGAGTGGAGATCTAGTACTTACACCCTTTGAAGTATAACTAATGATTAGGTCTTGGGGTGATGCTTGGAAATTCTCCAATCTTTGGGAAGATCTTAGTTTGGTGATTTCACTTGTTGAAGTTGGAGATCTTTATCTTCTCTTGATGATTTGGTTTCATCAAGTTCCTCATCCTTTTCTCTTGTGGTATCCTCCAAATCCAATTTCTCAAAAATTACCTATAATATCATTAACTAAAGAACCTTTCCCAAGATCAAGCTTACTAGATTCATCAAACACAATATTCATAGAATCTTCAACAACCATTGAACTCTTATTAAAAACCATATAGGCTTTGCTAGTGGTGGAATAACCTAAGAAAATGCCTTCATTAGTTTTTGAATCAAAATTCTAAAGATTATCCTTAGTATTCAAGATATAACACTTACATCCAAAAACTCTTAAGTATGTTAACTTGGGCTTTCTACCATTCCATAGCTTATAAAAAGTTTTATTAAGAATGGGTATTTTGAAAACTCGATTTGCAATATAACACAAATTATGGATAGCTTAGGCCCAAAAGTAATTTGGAAATGAATCCTCATTGAGGTAGTTCTAGTCATCTCTACTAGTGTCTTATTTTTTTTCTCTGCAACACCATTTTGAAGTGGTGTTATAGAAGTTGAAAAGTTGTAGAAAATCTTATTCTCTAGGCAATAAGATTCAAAAGACTCATTTTAAAATTCTTTTCCATGGTCACTTCTTATGGAAGAAATGAAGTAACCCTTTTCATTTTGAATCCTTTTTGCAAAACTTTTAAAAACATCAAAAGTATCATACTTATGAGCTAGAAAGGAAACCCAAGTAAACCTAGAGTAATCATCACTAAGACTAATGCATAATGTTTTCCACCTAAGCTAGCACTCCAAATAGGTCTTATCAAGTATATATGAATTAATTGAAGAGGTCTAGATGTACTTATAACATTTTTGCTTTGAAGGAATATTAATGTTGCTTCCCCATTTGATGAGGACCACATGTCTTATCTCTGGAGAACTTTAGCTTGGGAAGACCTTCCACTAGCTTTCCCTTAGATAAGCTTTGTAAGAGCTCCATGCTAGTATGTCTAAGCCTTTTATGCCATAGCCAAGCTTTATTACTAAGAGACATAAAACAGTTAAAGGATCGTCATTCTTTACGGTCAAAGGTGACTTTATTACCTTTGTCACATAATTGACTTACACTATACAAGTTATGTTGTAAGCCATCAATAAGTAAAACATCATTAATTAAAGAACAACCATTCTCACCAATGGTCCTAATGCTAATTACCTTACCTTGGCATTATTTCCAAATGTGACATTGCCACCTTCCTTTTCCTTTAAAGCCATAAATAGCTTTCTATTGGCCATCATGTGCTTTGAGCATCCACTATCCACATGTCAATCATTTGTTTCATTGTTGGCTGCCAAACACCCATACACAACACAAATAAATCATCTTTGCTTTGGTAACCAAACATACTTAAGTCCTACGAGGTTAGGTTTTGAAGGATCCTCCAACTTAAGGTGAGCCTTCCTAATGTAGCAATAAGCATTAATGTGTCCATATTTCATGTAATAGTGGCATTAGAGTTTAGACCTATGTGTCTTTCTCCTATGCATTACCTTGGTATAAGTGGGGGATTTCCTCAAACAAACATGATGTGTGTGTGAGCATGAACATGTATGAATTAGTGTAGGATTTGATTTTCTATGTGTGTTTGAGTGAGCATGCCTTCTATGGTACATGCATACTTGGTTGGGCTTCTTAGTAATAAGCTTAGGGCTTTGTTGTACCTTTTCCCTTGCCCTTAGGCAATAGAGGTTTAGTGTTTTGAGCACTTTTCTTTCTAACAACCTCAATACTTGATGTTCAATGTGTTGAGGCTTTAATGAATGTTGTGAGTGAAGATGTAGAAGAAGAGGCTCCATTGAAGCCTAAACCATGCCTAACTAAGGCAGGTCTTTGTGACACAACAAGCGTATCTAAAACTTCCTTGCCCTTATGGAACTTAGAAATAGAGTTTCTAAGCTCAATGACTTCACCTTTTAATAAGTCATTTTCTTTTCTTAATAAAGTTAGAGATGAAGATGACTTAGATAGATTCTCCATAGACTTCTTAAATTCCTCATTTGAAGCCCTTAATTCACTTACAAGATTGTTTAGGGATTTGAATTCATCCTCTAATTTAGTGCACTTCTTCTTGTAAGTTTTCATTTATGACTTATACCTGTCACATTTCATGTTGAGTGCATATAAAAGCTCATTATTTACATCATCTAATTCAGAATAAGAGTAAGGTGAATAACCTACCTCATTAGGTGAATCCTCTTGAACCATGAAGCAAAGGTTTGCAACCTTTTCCTCTTCATATTCTTCACTTCAGCTATCATCCCAAGTGATTTTGAAGCTCTTTCTTTTTTTCTTTATCCCCTTTCTTTTTTTTCTTCAACTTGAGGCAATCATATTTGATGTGGCCTTGCTTGCCATATTCATAGCAAGTGACATCATTTGATCTCTCTTTAGGAGTTGGAGTTGCTTTCTTGAAGTTTTTCTTTCTTTCCTTCTTTTAACCAACTCCTTAATTCTTCTTGAAAGCTTTGCAAGCTCCTCCTTCTCCCTATCACTTTCCTCTTCACTTGAAGCTACTTCTACTTCCTTCTCCTTTGATGAAGATTTGAGTGCTAAGGTCCTTCATTCTGGTCTTTCAGATTTCTCTCATTAACCTTTCATCCTCTTCATTTCTTCATCTTTCTTTAAGGCTAACTCATGAGTCAAGAGTTTGTCTATTATGACATTCGTTGGTGCTTTTTCTATCTCCGAGTTAGACTCTTAGATACTACACACCCTTGTACCAAATTTTTCAAAAGGCAGAGATTTCAGAATTCTAGAGTTTACTTCATGATTGGTGAGAACTCTCCCAAACTTCATGTTGGTAATGATTATAAGTAATATATTTGTCATGTCGGTGGTGTTTTCTTCCTCATTCAACATAAATAGTTCCCACTCTGTCACATTCATCTCAAGTAAGCTAGATTTCACCAAAGTGGTGCCTTTATGATAGTTCTCCAAGGCCTTCTAAATGCTATGAGTAGTAAGGCAATGTTGGACCCTTCAAACTTCTTTTGTTGGGAGAGAACTTAAAAGGATTGTCATATCTCTTTTATTTCTACCGTTGGATCTGTTGTGCCCATCTCTAGGTATTAACTTTTCACTTCCATCCACTACTTTGGTAGGTGGCTTCCACTCCTTTGTATCAATATCTTAGAGATCTACCGCATCATTATCTAGATAGATTTTCATCCTATACTTCCAATGAGTACAGTCTACTCCATCAAAGTATGGCTTTAGGTGAGTGTGGATTCGTTCTTGTACCATGATCTTTACTCACACAATTAAGGTTTACAGTGAAACTTGGCTTTGATACCACTTGTTGGCCTAGGGCACCAAGAATGGGGGTTGAATTAGCAGCTTATTTTAAAATTAAAAAGAAGGTTTGTGTGTTTAAGAAGTGAAAAAGGAAATGAGAAGAATCAACACAAAGGTTTATAGTGGTTCAGGTGTTAACAAAGCCTACGTCTACTCCCCAATTCTACACAATTGGGTATTTCACTCAACTAAACTAGTGTTTTCAAGCTCACACCAAACTTATATAACTTGTGTTTTTTAGGCTTACATAAAAAAACCTTTCACAAGTGTTTTTGATAGGCTCACACATCAACGTCTTATAAGAGTTTAGAATCATGGCTAACTCTCAACCTACTTACAAAGTGTTTATTGCTCACACCAAACAATCAATAACACTTAAATAAGAGTAAAAGAATGAATAACAAATTGGCAAGAGTTTCATTACCATTAACTCAATTCTCTTTCATTTACATATATTTGATGGAGTATTTATAGCCCACATTTTCCAAAGAGACATTACTCTAAAACTATCCCTAAATTTCCAAGTTGTGTTAAGCAAATTTTGCATTAAATGCTTATCAGGCGGAAGTTAGGGTTGCTACTATAATTTAAAGATTGCGAATTTTCAATTTGCATGGAGGAGCCAAAAATCACAGCTAAGAACCCTGTTTTATGTCTAATAGCTAGTCCATGTGACTTTCATCCATTAGTTATCCAAGTAATATTGTCATTGTGTTCAACCTACTACTTAAAAGTCGCGGTCGCAAATTGGCTTTGTCTTGGGCGTGACTGAGACCACGAATTGCTCTGTTTCATAAGGAAACTTCAACATCTTGAGTCGCGATTGTGACGAAATCTTCTCCCTTGTGATTTTTGATTTCCAACGATTCTATTGGACACTTGGTGTGTTGTGGTTGTGGCTTTGGTTTTGTCCATCGTCACTATGAAATTCGCAATCGTAACATAGGACGTAATATCCACTACGAATTCCTCTATGACTCAATCTTATTTCCTTTGGGTAACTAGCAGTTTCAAATTTGCCAGCGAATTCCTTTGGCCTAGCTCCATCCATCGTTATAACTGATTCGTCGTTGCGATTTGAAGGATACAGACCGTGAATTTAGATGACCTTCTTAAGGTTAGAGATTTTGATTTCCATCCAACTTCCAATGAAAAAACTATCTTATAAACTGCAAAACAACACTTAATGAAAACATTAGCACTAATCAATCTCTATTGTCAAGATCAAAAGAGGTTCATGACTTAGGTTTGACCAACTTGGTCCAATAATAGCCATTGCATTTATTGAGCAATAATGAAAGTCACCATCGCTATTTGCCTCTTTGGATGCAACGTTCACTGTGAAATCATCTGCTTGAATGGAGAAATTGCTTCATCAAATTTTGTGGTCGCTATATTTCTTTCGCTATCGCAAAATTTGATCTTGTAACTGTTCTTATGGATACTTGGCATGATCTAGTTGAAGATTTAGTTCCCTCCAAGTGAATGCAAAATTCACAATCGCGACTATGGATGTGAGATGTACTGTGAATTCATTTGTAAAAGATTCATTCAACTCTTTTTGAGGATAGTAATCATGAGCTTTTGCTTCATGATCGTGAAGCAGAGTACAAATGTTAATCTTTTGAGATTAATGCTTCTATTCAACTTTTAATATAAACCTATCTAAAAATTTACAAAATAAACATTTGAAATTGATGTTAGAACAAATTAATGTACATTTTCAAGATGAAAAGAGAGTTTTGACTTAGGTTTGATCAACCTAGCCTAATATCTAATTTTCTTTAAAGTTTGCTGCAAGATCTAATTTTCTTAAAAGCTTATTGTAAGCTCTAATTTTTTTTCAATTCAAAGTTTGTGTATCGGTACTTTAAATTACTATCTTTAGTTTTCTTCCTTTCATTTTATGTCCATTTATTTTCTTCTTTTTATTTTGATACTATTTATCCTTTTTCTTTAATTAGAGTCAATTTGGTAAAGTTGAATTAATGCTTATAAGAGCTTAAATTAAAACACAATTAATTAGTAAAAGGATGAAAGAATAAATTAAAGATAGAGAACTCTAAGGAAATGAATGGAAGAGAAACTTAGCACAAGAAGCTGAATTTGAAGAAAAACACAAGAAGCTGAATTTGAAGAAAAACACAAGAAAAACGATTTGGACATGAACACAAGAAGTAAATATATCTTGAAGAATAGTAAGCAAAATTAAGAACACATCCTTTATTTTTCTTGTTCATTTCCATAATTTCTCTTCTTTCCATTTTGACTCTAGTTGTTTTCCTTATTGTTTTGTAAGTTGTTTGGGATTAAAAGAGTTGTTTGCTAGTTATTTATGTGAGATTGAATTCTAATTTGACTTAACATCTTAAAATATTTTATTTTTAGTTCAATTCAAAGGATTTTGCAAATTATAAGCTCTAACTTTCTTTTAAGTTTGCATGCAATTTATTTAAATTACTGTCTTTAGTTTTTGTCATTATGTTTGGACACTATTTGTTCTTATACTTCAGGTACAATCAAATTGGTGAAGTTGAATTTGAGCTTGTAAAAGCTTGAATTCATGCACAATTGATTACCAAGAGGATGTAAGAATGAATTGAATATAAAGAACTTGAAGAAAATAAGTGTGATGCATTTGGCCAAGGGAAGTACAATAAGGATCCATTACTACATTAAGGCCCAAGCACAAGAGGAAGGCTAAAGAAGTTTAAAGATGCACTTGGAGCTTTTATTGTAACAACCTTATCCTCATTCATTAGCATTCACATAAAAACATATTCACTGTATAAATGATTTACAATCCCACATGAATATATGCATCGGATAAATGATCATTTATATATGAATATAAACATGAAGATGACACTTGCACCATTGCATTTAGGGCACTTAAATAAAGATGTGATGTTTGCATAGTTCCATGGCAAATTATCATATGTTGTGTGCATACTATAATGTCAGAAATAATGGTGTTTTAGAGCCTATTTAAAAGTATAAGGATCATATGGGGATTAGTAAATGGATGGAGGTGATGAAGGAGTGAAGAAGAGGGACTAAAAGTGGAAAAGTGAACTACCAACCAATGGTAGTAAGCCATAATGATTTTGTCTTACTAGAATAGGTATACAAATTGAATTTTCCATCCTTTAGATTAAAGAATAAAACTGTGATGAGTAGCAAAAGAAAGAGAATGCTAAGGAAAAAAGAAAGGAAGGAGAACAAGAAGAAGAAAAAGAAGATGAAGAAAAATTAGGCTAGCTAGGAGGAAGCCCGAAGCTTTTATAGTTTTGGAAAAAGAGGCAAGTTAATCTATCTTCATCTGAGATGAAATTCCTCCCTCATAACATGTTAAACATGCATGTTTAGTAAAATTATAGAGCAATTTGAAGTAGAGCTTTTGTATAGATGTTGAAGCTTAAGAGAAATAAAAGCTGATAGCGTTGATTTTGTTATTAAAGTAGTTTGTTACACTCACGACTTCATAACAATAACAGAGAAACTAGAGGAAGTGTAAAACATAAAAATTATAGGTTTATGCCTCATCTAGATGTATATAAAGCAGTTTTGATTAGTATGGTGTATGTGCAGAGCTATGGCTCCTTGATTAGGACTAGTTCATAACCTGTTAAACTCTCATTAGTCTGGCTGTTTTCATATATTTTGAAGACCTTCTGTGCTGGCTTACTAAAAGTGTAAGATAACAAAGTTATAGATTTTATCCCTGCTACATGATTATAAAATAGTTTTGCTTAATTTGTTGTGTGGAAAGAGATTTGACTTATTGATTGTGACTGACCCTGAACTTGATGAAACCTCATTAGTCTTTAAATTCTATTTTCCAAGAATTTGATGGTAATAGAATTGGAATTTGGTGATGTTCTAAATTTGAAAGTTATAAATGTATGTCTCATATAGATTCTAGTAAATCACTTTTGCCAAGTATATTATGGGTGAAGAGATATTGCTCCTTTATCGTGACTGATTCTCAAGACGTTTAAACCTACTCACCTTGAGATTTATTATTTATTTTGATAACCTTATAGACTAAATTGGACAATATGTAAAGCATGAAAAATGTTCCTTTATATGTTTTATAACTATTTGAAAATTAGTTTTTCAATTGGATTTGTACAATTAGAGATATGGCCAACATTGTAACACCTAATAAGATTGTGATCACATTGAAACAGGGCATAATTCATAAATTCATCATATTTTTTATAGGTCTTATATTGACTTGATCTTTGAATATTTGATATCATTACATATCTAGTTTGAATATTTGATATCATTATATATCTAGTTTATGTAGAAAAAATAATCAAGTCATTTAGATAAATATAACAAGAATGATTATAGTTATAGTGAGCAAGGTCAGGCTATCATACAAGAAAAATAAGCTTAAGTACTTGACCCACATGCATGGAACATGAGCATAGTTGCATATCAAATATGTAAACTCATTTTGACATATTTGTAATAATGTATGTATCAAATTTTAGGATCTCAACATATTAAGGAAGCCCGAGAGAGAGGCTCAAATCTACCAAAAAATGTTAGTTTCATCAAAGTTGAGTAAAAGCCATAATTGAATTCTAATGTGTATGTGTGATGATTTTATGATATGGTTGTGTTCTATTACATGAATATGTGATTGAATTATAACATTTTATATATGAATACAAATCAATTGAGAATTAAATGATCTTAATGATTACTTGGTATACCATAGTGAATAAATACTTACACATGGAACTAAAGGGATGTTGTGATGGGCATATCAAACACTTGAAAATCACTTGGAAAAGGAACTAATATGTTATATTGGCATATGTTATTGATTAAATGTTTCACTTATTATATGTTAGCCAACAAAATCAAATGCCATTTGAATCACATGAATTTCTAAGAGTTTGCCTTACAATGTCACGACAAAATCAATTTATTGCATTTGCACTTGCATAGTCAATTCTTATACTTATAATGAATCTTGATGATATTTGTTTATTGGTTATGCCATAAGAATTTGATTATTATTTTTATTTTTCAGCCTAATGAGCATATTTCTATTTTATTTATTTTTCTTTTCTCTATTTTCTTTCTTTTTTTTTTAAATTTTCTTCCTTTTTCCTTTTTAGATATGGCTACAAGAGAGATTGGGTTGATTGGATGCCCCCCCACCATGGATGTAAGGCTCTACTACCTTCATCATCATTTGAATTGCTAATTATCAAAGTCGACTACTACTAAAGCTGAATGGGCTAAGTGGATGTCTTACATCACCACCACTGACATCTGTTTGAGCTGCACATGGTGAAACTTATCACTTGTTGCCTTGAGTACTTATGAGGAATGTGTCATCCTTCCTGCCTTAGCTTCTTGCACTTTTTATGAACCAACTCACATGCACCATCAGTTTAGTGCTCCACAGTTTAAGATACAGTTCCTCCCTTCATTCAATGAGGTTCCTCTAACCCAGCACTTCGTGGACAGGGTTGAGATCATTTAGACCATTTGCCACATCGACGACTTCTATACGAGTTGAGACCCTCAGCATGGTGATGACACATACTATATGGCATGGTTACGTGACCATTAGAATTACATGCATCACATTAACAAGTTATCGACACTGATCTTTTATGAGAGAAAAATAGTCTTATATTTAATTATAATTCAAAGACATGCATGACTGAATTTACTTTAATTATGCAAATACACTTTCATATGATATTATGCTTAGCACAAATCATTTACATTTTGCATATTGCACATTAATTGAATACATGATTTCTACTTTTAACACTATCACATTAGATAATCTAATTATCCTGCTTAACACTTTTGTTGCCATGGTCCTCTTCTCATATGTCCCTGTCTTCCCACCTAGTTGTCCTACCAATGATCCTTTAGTGGTCAGTCACACTTTCTCTACTTGTACTATATTCAATTTGCTTATTTTTATGTTATAACTTTTGCCTAAGTTGTCCTTTTGGATTTTCAAATTTGCAAGCTTTTCTTTTTCTTTTTTTAATCTTTCTTTATTTTATTTTTATTTATGCCTAATCTGCCCTTTTAGGTTTTCAACTTAGTGGGTTATTCTTTTTCTCTCACCTCACACGAAGTACTTCTTGAGGTGATCTAAATTTTTTGGCATGGTGAATTCATTCCCATCCGTATCTGCCAATTTCATTACACCACTTGAGTATATTTATTTGGCCATATAGAGACCTTCCTAATTTGGCTTGAACATTCCACAAGGATCTTTAGTCTAGAGTTGGATTACCTTCATCACTATATTACTAACCCTTATTATGTTTGGTTTGATCTTTTTGTTGAAGGCACGTGCCATTATGGCTTGACATAACTAGGTATGGTACAAGGCCTTCAATCTTTTCTCATTTAGTAAGGCCAACTATTCAAAACTATTTCTCACCCATTAGTACTAAGGGGTTGTCAGACTCTACCAAAACCTATAGGGACTTCACTTCTTATTCAATTGGCAGCACTACCTTTATTCTATACACTAAAGAATACGATGTCATCCCGATTGATGTCCTTGTCATTGTTTGATAATCCCATAAGGCAAAAGGTAATTTCTCAAACCAATCTTTACATGTTTTAACCATATTGGTGAAGATGTTTTTAATATTCTTGTTGGCTACTTCAACTGCTCCATTGGCCAACAATTTATAACATGATGACTTATAGTGGATCACCCTATATTTTTCCAACATAACTTTGACCTCTACCTGGAAATGGACACCATTATCAGTAACAACATGATGCAACACACCATAATGGTAGATAAGGTTCTTTTCAATGAAGCATGCCATCTATTTTACCCTTAGATTATCGAAGGCTTCAGCCTATATCCATTTCAAGAAGTAGTTCACTGCTACTACAATGTACTTATGACCCCGTGTAGAGACCGACTTGATTTCCTCGATCACATTGATGCCCCATACTTCAAATGACTAAGGTGTGGTCAAATTATGTAACTTTGTTAGTGGCAAGTGATTGAGGCCACTATGAATTTGACATTCGTGACAACTCCAAACCTTCTGAACATAGTCATGCTCTATTGTACTCCAATATTATCCCAATCTCATAATTTTCTTTGCCAACACTTTACCATTCATATAGGGATCACAAACCTCTGTGTTTACCTCCTTTATGACCTTACAGGCCTTTTCCTCATCTAGGCATCACAAATGACATATGGTGTTCTCTTATGCATTACCTAGTCATACAACATAAATTGTGAAGATAACTTTCAAATCACATCATTGTCCTTATTATTAGCCCCTTTCGGGTAATCACCATCTTCTAAGTATCTTTATATATCGAAATACTAAGGGCAATTTTCTTCTGACACCTGCATCACATATGTACCCATATAACACAATGTCCTAGACTAGAGTGTGATAAGTGGCTTCATAAGCATCACCCTAAGCCTTTCCCAAAAATAGAGCAAAGTTGCCAAGCATCAACCATTACATTTTCTTCTCTTAGTAGATGATGAAATTTGGTCCTTTAGAATTTCACATAAATCCTTTGACATGTTGCATGTATGGGGCCAAACATTTTTCTTTCAATTCCTACTCATCTGTTGTTTATGAAATGATAAACAGTGAATCCCCAAACACCTCTATTGTGTTGACCATTATTTGTTTTAATAGTTCGAGCCCCAACACACATGCTTCATACTAGGCCACATTGTTAGTCACCTTGTAGTCCAGCTTTTTGGCTACTAGAAAAAGCTCTCCTTCTGGCGACCTATGCCTACCCATTTCTTATTCATTGCCCCTTCAAAGTAAACTCTCCACCCTAGAGGTTGAATTGTTACTAACCCCTTATCTAGAAACTAGGGAGGCTCAGATTCTCCTTCTTCAGGGGGTTATTGTGCCAAATACTCTGAGACTATTTGCCCTTTGATCACCTTCTTAGCCACATACTTAATATCAAATTTAGTTAGCATGATCAACCACTTCACCAATATTCCTGTTAGGGAGGGGACCTTATAAAGGTATCTAATTGGGTATATCTTCTATAACATCCCCATCCACATTCATTGGCATGATCACATGAATATATTCATCGCATAAATGATATGAAATCCACATGAACATATGCATTAGATACATGATCACTTAGATACGTGAATTGGATAAGCATGACAATGACACATGCACCATTGCATTTGGGACACTTGAACATATATGTAATGTTTGTGTAGTTGTATGGCAAATTGTTTTATGTTGTGTGCATGTTATAGCAACATACATAATGGTGTTATAGAGCTTATTTTAAAGTATAAGGAGCATCTAGAAATTAGAAGATGGATGGATGTGTTTAAGGAGTGAAAAAGAGGGACTAAAAGAGGAAAGTGAACTTCCAACCAATAGAAATGAAACACCATGATTTTATCTTATTGTAATAGGCTTACAAGTGGAATTTTTAACCCTTTAGGATCAGAATTAAGGGGTTAGATGTGAGGTACAACAAAAGAAAGAGAGAGCTAAGGAAGAAAGAAAAAAAGGAAGAAGAAGAAGAATAATAACAAGGAGAGGAAGAAATGTGAGCTACCTAGCAAAGAGTCCTAAGGTTTTCTAATTCTAGGACAATAGGTAAGTTAATTTATCTTCTCCCCACATGAAATTAACCCCTCATGACATGTTAATCAGGCATGGTTAGTGAGAATTATAGAGTAATTGACGTAGAGCTCTTGGATGGAAGTTGAAATTCAAGAGAACAAAAGCTGATGGTGTTGGATTTTATTGTTAGAACAGGATTTTGTACCCACGATTTCATAATCCTAGAAGAGAAATTAGGAAAGTGAAAAATATGAAAGTTATAGCTTTATATCCCATATAAGTGCATACGAAACAATTTTGATCGATTTTGTATGTGTGAGGAGTTATGGTTCCTTCATTAACGCTAGTTCATAACAAACCGAAATGGCCTCAATCTTTTTGTTTTATTATATTTTGATGGCCTTATGTTCTGATTTTTGACAAAGTTCAAAACATGAAATTTTTAGCTTTATATCCCCTCTAAATTGTAAAGTAGTTTTGATTGATTTGTTATGTAAAAAGAGATATGACTCATTGATTGGGACTAACCCTGTACCCAAATGAAACCTCACCTATCTTTTAATTTTGTTTTCCAATAATTTGATAGCCATAGATTAGGAATTTGGTGATGTTTTAAACTTGAAATTTGTATATTTATATATTATCTAAATGAATGTAAAATATTGTTTCCAAATTTTGTATGGTTGTTGAGATATTGCCCCTTTATTATGACTGATTATCACCATGTTAGAAATTTGCTCACCTTGAGATTTGTCCTTTATTTTGATGACCTTATAGACTGAATTAGATAATGAGTAAAACATGAAAAATGTTTCTTTATATGTTTTGTAACTTATGGTAAATTATTTTTTCAATTCGATATGTAAAATTTGAGATACATCCAAGAATGTAAGACCTACTTAGACTGAGATGACATTGCAACAGGGCAAATTTTAAAAGATTCACCACATTTTCTCTGTCTGATATTGGCTTGAAATTTGAATATGTTGTATCATTATGTGTCTAGTTTGTTTGAAAAAGAATCAAGTCATTTAGATAAACATATATAGAGTTATTGCTGTGAGAGTGCAACAATCTTAGGCTACCATATAAGGAAAAACATGCATAATCTGCATGGATCATGCCATAGTTGCATACCAAGCATTCATAATCATTTTGACATACATATAACCATGTAAGTATCAAATGTTAGGATCTAAACACTTTGAGGAAGCCTTAGAGAGAGAACCAAACCTACTATAAAGGTTGGTAACATCAAAAGGAGAGTAAAAATGATAATTAGATTCTAATGTGTATATGTGTGATAATTTTATGATGTGATTATGTCCTATTACATGTATATGTGATTGAATTGTTACCTTTTACATATGAATACAAGT
>CATIWR010495076.1:0-27928 GCA_949677035.1 Omphalea diandra | reverse complement strand
TATCCTTCAAAAATTATTACCTTATCGGAAAAGTCAAATTTTCATGAATTTGAGTTCTTGATTGTTTGATTTGATAATTTCCAGCTGGATCTTCTACCTCAAATAAAATTATCCATATTGATTACCACTTTGTTCGGGATCAAATACGATAAGGCATTATCCAAATTCGGTTCACTAAAAGTTCGGATCAAATTGCAGATATATTGACAAAACCATTGGGTCAGATTCTTTTTTCATCACATTTGTGCAAGTTTCGCCTACGGTCATCCAACACTTCGCTTGAGGGGGGTTGTTACTGATATGCATATTTTTATGTCTTGTACTGTAAATTTCTTATTTAGTGTTTATATTCTAATTGTAGTAATTATCATGATTATAGGCTTAATTATATGCTTAATTATAGGCTTGATTATAGGCATAATTATAAGCTTGTATACAAGAAAAGTAGGTCTGTATATAAGGTTGATTCTCTGCTTTTATCAAATACACATATTTTCCAAAATTCTTCAAACTCTTTTCTTCTTCTAATTATTTACATTGCCATCAGGACAACTCTCTCAGAAATAATTCCCAAACCATGCATATCTTGATTTTAGAAAGACTAATGCTACTCTCTATCTGAGGACGTTTTCCCTTACATTATTGGACTCTCTTCTTTATTCAACGCACGAAATGTTTTAGCCAATGCATTTGGGTCTGGATCTCAAAACATACAGCTATAACTACATATTGAGTTACAAGAGTTTAGGAATAATGATTTCTGTCACTGACTACCTTTGGCACTCCAAAGCACTCTTTGATGAGCTTGCAGTGGTGGGTCATTCCTTGACCACCAATAAATTCAACGATTTTATCTATTGCAATGTCATGATGGAATATCACAGTATCATCCCTGCTATGGATCTTCGAGATTACTCTATGAATTGCACAAACAACTTGTTTTCTATCAACTCCTACTAAAAAGTTTCTATGAGTAATTACCTGCAAAAAGAAAACTTTGTTGTAAATGGAAGTTCTGTCTAGAGTTGAACATGGACTCGAAAATTATTGAATTAAATTGAGTATTTGAATTAAATTAAATTAGAACTAAATATTCATAATTTGAACAGTAAAATATTCAAACCGAATCGAATTGAATAGAAATTTGGGATGATATTGATTCTTTATTTTTAAAATCTTTGAATTTTCAATTTAATTTCAGAAATTTATAAATTTTTTATTTGGACCAAACTGTACTTATCCCTAATTATGTTCTCTCAGTAATGTAATTTTATACAAGTCTTGAGGGTCCAAAGGAATATAAGATTAATCTAGTGAGTGACTTGGGGAATGAAAGGAGTCACCAATCCATGAAACTTGGACAAGAAAATTAGTAATGGCTAGATCTTTGTGAAGTATCTAACTTATTGGATTCCTATTTGAAATGGTTGATAAATGTAAGTGATAGTTGTGATAACTGATAAATGCAGTTGATAGCTAACAGTAGTTGATTGTTATGATAGCTGGTAGCTGATAACAATTTGATATTTAAAGTTTCGTAAATTTTGTTTAGTTGCTATTAATTTGTGAAATGACTAATAAATGCATAATTTTAATATTTTATATATGAATTAAATAAATATAATAAATAATATATTTTCACGTATCTTTATAATATATTATTTCAAATTTTAGGATATTACAATTATTATTTTATATTTATGAAATTTTAATAATTATTTTTATTAATATTAATTATTATATATGTTAATATATTTTTAGTAATTAAAATATCATATATATAATTTTTTATAAATTTTATGTATAATAATTTAAAATAAATTATTTTATATAAATAATTAAAATAAATATAAAAGGATATTTTTATCTTTTATTAACTATTAACAGTTGAGGTTGAAAAATAGCTACAAATATGATAGGATTACAATCGCAACTGATTGACACATTAATCAGCTATCAACTACTGATTTAGATTTTTACCAAACACTATTTTATCAACTGATAAGTGTCAATCAGCCATCAATTACACTTATCAGTTATATCAAACACTTTTAAAGTATTTAATTTATTCATTATTGCCTCATGTTCAAAAGTTATTATGCATCAAACACTTTTAAAGTATTTAATTTATTCATTATTGACTCATGTTCAAAAGTTATTATGCTTTAGAAGATGTTAGACACTTTGAGGTGCCCAAAATATAAATCTATCTTCACTTAATTATTTTTTATTTTATAAGTTAAATTTTTTAATGATCTCTATTTATTATATGTGATAGTAAAAAATGTATAAAATATTTATTCAATGAAATCAATAAATTAATTACATGAAAATATTATGAGTTAATAGAATTAATGCATCAAAATAATTTATTTATTATTGCTTTAACAAAAATAATTAAATTATGAATTGTTATTATTTTCTTTCATTTTATTTTCAACAAAAAAATTATAAAAAATAATGTTTTATTTTTTTAATTTTTGAGAACTTATATTAGAAAAACAAAAAGGATTATGTAATGCTTAAATATAATTAATAATAAAATTATAATATACTACTAAATAATTTTAATGTATTACTAAAATTATTAGGTAAATTTTAATTAAGTACTACAATTTTACCATCAAATTTTGAATTAATTTTAATATGTTTTAAAGTTATAGTTTAACAATAATTATAACTATTATATTTCCATATAATTATTCTATAATTGAACTTTGAATAATAATAATAATAATATGAAGCATTGCATATTAGTCATAATATATTTATATTATATTTTATAATAATTATAATTATAAATATTTAATATATTATTAAATAATTTAAGTTCATATTTATTATTTTTTTCATTATATAAGAAGCATTAAATGATATCTAATGAATATTATACAAAAAATAATTAACATATTTATAATATTTTTATTCATGATATATTTATACTATATTTATAATTATAAATGTTTAATCTATTATTAGATAACTTAATTCACATTTATTATCTTTTGCATTTACATAATAAATGTTATAATAAATATATAGAAAAATAAGTGTATGTATAATTTTTTAATAAATTTTATTGGTAAACTTTCTTAAGAGAATATCAATGCAAATAAAAGATATTATATAATATTTAATTTTTAAATAAATTAGCTCAAATATTGTTAAAATAATAGTAATATAACTACGACAGAATATTATTATATGTATACGTTTACAATTAAATATTTTTTAATTTATGAACAAACACATATATTACAAATATTAATATTATTTAGAAGATAAATGAAACAGTATTGTTGGACATCAAAATAAGGATGTAATTATTTATGCATGTAATGCTATTGATTTCATTCCTTATAATTTTTGAAAATAAAAAATATTAAATATATAAAAAATTATTTAATTTTAAGACTCTAATATTTAAATAAAAATTATAATTCAAAATATTATTGTATTTTATGAATTTATCATGTGTATTATACTGGATTTAGAATGTGTGTGTGTGTGTATATATATATATAGTTTAATTCATAATATTATTTGAAATAAATATATTTACTATAAAAATTATAATTGTGTACTATTTATAATTTTAATTATAAAAAAATGTAAAGATAAATTCATTAAACAATTATGAATAATTATTTTTATATTATTATGTTATTAAATAAGTTTATAAGGTGATCATATATATCTACTATATATAATATTATTGACTATTTTATTTTATTTATATGAATTATTATTTGGAAAAGCTTTCAATGGTATCTCATGTATATATGTAATCAACAAATCTTTAAATGAAATAAATATGATATTGGAAACTGATATTTCAATAAGATTTTGAGCTGAAGTTTATATGTGATATTCCATGGTATTGAGCTAGGTTTGGACTGAGAATAAGTGGCTTGGATCCTAGGTCGGTATCTGCAAGGCAAATAATGATGAGAGAGAAATTCATCCGGTGCTAAAAGTTCACTTTAATATTTAAGTCAGTTAATATTACTTGATTGATAAAGTGAGAGCATATGAAGGTAGAATATATGAAATACCTAATTAACGCCTTTGGATGAATTGTGTCAGTATTGGATGAGGACTTTATTTTCTTTCTGATGAGGATTACTTTTTTCAATGAGAGTTAACTTCTTGATGAAAATTATACTTTCGTGGTGAAGATTATCATTTCCTAAAGTGGATAAGGGATAAGTTGAAGAGTCATATATGGGTCGAGCTAACAATGGTCTATAAGATGAGAACCTATTTTAGATTGAGTTGAGCTTATGATAAGCTGCATAGTTGAGGTCTACGATACTGAGCTAGTCTTTTATAAGAGCAAGTCCAACCCATATTAGTAAGGGTAGTATCATGCATCCCCTCCTCTTTTGTCTGAGTCTGTTTACGTCTTAAAAAGCTTGTTTCAATGAGTAATTAAGCTAATATGAAAATTGGTTAATCTAGGTAATAGGGTTCTAAACATTTTGATCTATTTGTATATTGGATAAAGGGAACTTTGAAATTCAAAGCTATAGTGTCTTATCGCCTACTTCGCCACGTGTCACATGATTAACATACATCGGATCATGATCACTAATCAAAGCAATCTGAACCGTTATATGAAGTGCCAATTCAGTTAGCCTTTACTTTTTATCTACCTTCTTAGGCCTATAAATTAGGGCAAAAAATTGCAAAAAGCTATTTTGCATCTCCTTAGCTTTACTATGAGATTAGGATTTTTTCCTTTTGTCTATTACATCGATTGTGTTTTCATAAAAAAGATGAGATTCATACTTTGATTTTGTCTTCTTTCTTTTCTTTAAAACTTGCTAAAATTACTATAAATGGATGTTGTGGATATTGTTTCTCCTTCCTTTCCTACCAAAACCATACTTACCTATTAATTGTAAATATAAAGGATATTTTGGGTGTGGAAATGGATGTAGCAAAAACTACGAAGATCAGTAGAGAAGATAAAGTTGATGTAGTGAAAGTGAAAGATGGAAGGGAAGAAAAGGTAAAAGAATTGGAAGGAAAGAAGAGGAGGATGACTTGCCCAATGAAGGAGTAGAAAGTTGGTATAAGAAAATGACCCAAACTTAAGGGTTAGGCTAAGCCATCTCAATAGTACTAACTTAGTGAATGTAGAGCCTCTACTAGAGCCTCTAAAAATTCAAATAACAAACTCCAAGGTTGTTCAAGTGAAGAGTGGGGTATCCAAAGGAAAGTTCGAGAAATTTTACCTAAAATACAACATTCCATTAGAGTTCGAGTTGGAGGTACTGGGCCTTAAGCTAAGGGCTTTTTCTCCACTCTAACCAATCAGTTCATGCTCTATAAGGAGAACCTAAAAGTTGAGTTCAGGTTGCCTACACTAAGGTTCATCCAAGAGGTGCTAAAAGTGTATCAACTAACAATGTCATAAGTTGCATTGAATAGGATTCATATATTGGTAGGCATTTATCTGCTAGCCCATGAGAGAGGAATTCAGACCTCGATGGGGTAGTAAAGTAAATATACACCATTATACATTAAGTTAAGAAAGATTAGTGGCATAGGACTGCTAAGCCTAATAGGGGATGTTTAGTCATTATTTTTCTTTAATAAAAGGCTAGAAATATAAATTTTTGTTTATCATTTCTTGCAATGGTGAGGTGGAATTTCCCATAAGATGGGCCAGTAAGGGCGATTGGGATGTCTCCATCATTATTATCAAGCAGAAGAAGAAGCTAGCTGAAAGACTCTGAGCTATAGTGGAATATCTTATAAATTAGACAAAGTTGGTAAAGAACATCTCCTACCTTAAGTTGATGCTATTATTTATATTTTTTTAGCTTAAGTCTTAGCATATGTACTAATGTACATTAATGTTTCTTAATTTTATAGAAATGAACTTTAAGGTGATAAAAAAGGAGAAAACAAGGCTGAAGGTTGCCTGAGTAGAAAGGGGGTTTTGTCAACCTAAGACCTAGGTGAATAGAATTATCGAGTGAAAGAGAATACAATAAGAGGTAGAAGTTTTCAAGCCTTAGATTCAAGAGGTATTCAAACTACACCTATTGCTGACCATATAGATGTACCAATAACAATCGAGGTGTCACCCTCAAAGAAAGCTCAAATGGAGATGATGGACATTGACTTAGATGAGGAGTTGTTCATGCTTTTAAGGAATCCAAGTCTCTGCCTTGATTGTATGCTAAGCCATCCAATGGTCAATAAAATTTTAAGGAAGATTATTTCCTTCCTAAATATAAAGAGAGATTTGAACACCTCACAAACAAATAATTAGTTGACCGAGCTAAGATGACCAACCTCAAGGTAAAAATTTTGAGTAACTTTGAAAATGAAATGAGTTAAATTCAAATACTAACTTGTACTGACTGTATGTAAGTAGCAATAGTTGAGTTTATTGTAAGCCAATGTTTGAAAGCCTCTAAAAAAGAAATGAGATATATATATTTGAGCTAGAAGGTCAACTCATCAAGGCACATGAGGACTTGGTCATGCTAATGAAGGATCAATAGGATACCCTTCAATAAATGGAAGAAGGGGTGAAAATTTTGAACACCACTCAGAGGCGTTAAAGGCAGGGTAGGCCAAAAACATCAAGTTGGTTATTTGAATGGTTGAGCTTCTGAAGAAACTCTCCAAGCAAAATGGAATATTGAGAAAGATAGTTGAGCTAGAGTAAAAGGGGAAGTTCTAGCAACGAGAAGAGAAAGAACCTCGAGCTCTAGCGAATAAGAAGATCATGATTCGAAAGAAGTTGCCCTTTAGGTATGACGGTTTGTGTCACTTAAGCTTTTTTTTCTTCCTCTTAACTTATATTTATAGGGTACTTCACTATAACTTATAATCGTTATTCTATGTATGAAATGATTCTTACTCCAATACCCCATATATATTCCAGTTCTTAGAATTTTATTATTAGTATATTTCTAAATAGTCATCTCAATGATCATATTCCATTATTCCTTATTTGTGAGAATCTCGTTGAGTATGCCATTAAGGACTTTACCTTATAGGGCTAAACTATTGTCAAAGCTTTTAAAAATATTGAGGAAAGAATACCTATTACAAAAATTATAAATTTATGCTAGTGTATGTCAAAAGCCAAGAATAAGACTTTATTCAAACAAATAGTTCCTTGCTTGGAAAAATATGAACAGAGCATTAAAGGCTCTAATGGCATTCTCCTCCTCTTTACATTATTGAGTCAAATCTCAGCATGTCTAAAATTGTTGCTCCAAGATGTATGGACTGGTGTGCTTTTAGGGTTTGTTTGGTTTATCAGTTACTGGTTATTGGTAAAATTATTATTGCTAATTATTGTTTGTAAATATAATTACTAATATAGACAAATTTTAAAAATTAAATAAATATTTTTCATATTTTAGATTTTAAAAATAAATAATATGTAACCATCTATTAAGTATTTTTAAAAAAATTTATAAATTAAACCTTTTAATAATACTTATATTAAATATTAATCATGAAAATAATAGTGATTTCATTATACAAGTAATGATAATACAAATTAAATAAATAAAAAATAATTATTATTATCAAATAAAAATAATATCAAAACAAACACTTTACTAGAGTTACTGTGAAAGTTAAGGATATATTTATCTTTATTTATAAAAGTATAACCTATTGATGTAAGTTAAGGATATATTTGTCCATTTATTTATAAAAGTAGACCATAGTGATGTAAAGTAACATAAAGAATATTTTTTCTATATTAGAGCTATTATATAGTCTATCAGTTGCCAACTCGTATTTTTAAATGAACAGTTGTATTAACCAAATACATATTTTGTGCCTTTTACACATTAAAAAGGAAAAACAAACATCCTTTAAAATGGGATTCTACAAATATAATTCTGATACAACTTAGAAGTCTAGTGATATGCAATAGTTGGTATCATTATAAGGGACAATCAAGGAAGAATGACAGAAGAAAAATAAAAATGAAAAATTAGTGTCTTTCTTTTCTCAAAGAAGAAACTTTACCACCAAAGGAAACCATAATATTAGCATATACTTAACAAGTTATTTAAATATCATTTTTAAAGTTCGATGTGTGTAATTTAACACACTTTGTGTTTACTTCTTAGAATATTTTATGATTTCTCTAGTTAATTTAGGTAGTAATTTTATTGATTACATTAATTTTAAGATTTAGCTACCTAATTTGGGTTTTGATGAATTTTTGGCAGGTTTTTAATGATGGAAACGGATTTAGTATGATTTTTTTTTGTGAAAAGTATGCATCACAAGCATGACACTTTCATTCAATTATGCGTGGGACCGGAGGCATAAAAAATTATGGTGGTGCAACTTTGTGTCACACACATGATAAACATCACGCATGGGATGTGTTCTTCTTAGTGGCACGTGCAATGGTTGTCACAAGCATGACCACGATGTGCCCATCTTGCTTTTTGCTTGTCACGCGTGTGATGCTTATTCAACTGAAGCCCTTTTTTTTTGTGGTGCATTGGGGCCGACTTACAAGAGATATAAATAGGAACTTAAAGCACTTCTCAATGGGACTTTTGGAAAAGAAAAAAATGGAGGGACATGACAATTGAACGGAGTTCTTCCTTATAATTTTCTATGGGTTTCTTTGTATTTACTTTCATTTTTTTTTCATTTGTATAGAATTTATAAGATTAAACTAGGTATTTAGTTTTATTTTGTTCATGGAGAACTAAACCGTTTATAAGAGTACGGGGTGTAACCTAGTGGAATTGCTCTTGATTTTAATCTCAATTTCTAGTTTTCTTCTTTATAATTCTTGATTTGGTTTTCTTGTGCTAATCGTGAATTGTATGACTGATCACCATGTAATTTTCATCCTAGGGTTTATGTGATGAATTGACGAGTGAAATATAAATCTAGACATAGAAGATCAAACACAAAACTTTAGGTAAAAAAATATATCTAAATCTTTATGGTGTATTAATTGTGGCTTAATAAGTCTAATCCAGGAAATAACTTTTGACAATTAGTTGTTTGTTGATTAGATGCAACTTAGTGACTTGACAAAACATTAAGATAATTTAGAAATAATTACACTCAAGAATCAAGTTAGGCATTGATAATCATTAGCTACTTCTCACTAGGTCAAACCCCGAGCTCTAGTGCTTCAAACATTTGATTTCTCTTTAATCAATTTAGTTTCTATTAATTTAACTTCACTTTCATTATCAATTTTAATTTCATTAGTATTACAAATTAATAATAATTAATCAAATAATAATAAGCATTGTTCTTGTAGATCGACTTTGATAAATTATTTGTGCTATAATTAACACTATACACTTATAGATAATTGCCCCTGTCTAGTTATTGACGTCGTTGTCCGAGACAACATAATTTTATTGTTATTTGTTAATTTTTGTTTTACTTTAAATTGATTTCTTCCTTTTATTGTTTAGGTAGTTTATGATCACAAGGAAAATGATGGCTACTAAAAGATCTTTGATTCTTCCACTAGATGCAAAAATTGAAAAGACTTGCAAATCTAATAGAAAGCGAACAAAACAGAGAATGGTTGATGATCTAGTACCCACCAAATGCACGCTTGATCAAGTTGTTAGGGTGGCCAATCAACCTACCACTTCTAGATTGAGAGACATACAAAGACCTATGGTGGCTATTAATCCATCTTGCAAGGAGAAATTATGAATTGAAATCCATTCATTTTACGATGTTGCCTCAGTTCAATGGGTTAAGCACTGAAGACCCACTCACTTTCATTAAGGAGTTTTACAGCATGGTGCAGACCCTACCATTCATTAGGTTGGAGGAAGGAGAGCTCAAAAAAAGGTGTTTCTCACATACATGAGGGGTGATGTTAGATTTTGGTTGCTAAAGTTACCTAAGGCATTGCTACCCACATGGGATGATGTCTATAATGCCTTCATACTAAAGTATTACTCACCCTAAAAGAACTTAAATTGTGAAACAAGATCTGTACCTTTACACAAAGAGAAGGAGAACTGCTCTATGATATATAGGAGAGATTTAAATTGCTCCTAGCTCAATGCCCACATCACCAATTTTCAGATTACCTCCTTACTCAATTTTTTTATGATGGATTGATGGTCAATGACCAAGCTTTAGTTGATATTGCTGCAAATGGATATTATAGTGACAAAATAGTTGATGAGGTCATAAAGATTTATCAAAACTTAGCGATGAACTCTCAATAAAAAATAAGTAGGGGAAAAATTGAAATCTATAAAGTCAATGCACAAACCAACTTGCCATTATAGGTAGCAGATTTAACCAAATAAGTCCAACTCATGATGAATAAGGAGACAACTCAAACTAAGGTATGTGCTTATTATGGTATATATGGTCATAATGTTAATGTTTGTATGAGTTCACATACAGCTATATGTAGACAAGATGAGGTGAATTACATGGGTGTTTATAGAGTAACAACCATAAGATGATCCATTCTCTAATTCTTGCAATTCTGATTGGAGGAATCACCCAATTTTTCATGGATGGATCAAGGCGCAATGAGACCTACAAGACCTCCATGATTCCAACAACATAAGCCTCAAGTTCAAGCTCCGATTATGCTTTACCACAAGAGAAAAATCCATCATTGGAGGAAATGATGATGCAATACATTAAGAAGCTTGATACAAAAATTGATCAAGTTGTTCAATCTAATCAGGCCTCCCTTCACTATCTTGAGGTGCAAATTTGCCAGTTGGCCAAAATTTTTGTTGAAAGGGAATAGGGCAAACTTCACAATGACATTGAAGTGAATCCCTAAGAAAGAGTCATGGCTATCAGTTTGAGGAGTGGAAAGAAGATACCTAGTGTCAATGTTCAAGTGAGAAAAAACAAATACGTTGAAGTGGCACATGACAATGGGGATCAAGTGCAAGAGGAAGAAATGGAAAAACAACATGGTGGTGGCGAAATGGAAAAACCCATTCCAAGTGTAATCAAACCTTATGTTCCAAAGATCTCACACCCACAAAAGCTCAAGAAGAAGAACAATGATGTTAAATTTTTAGAAATTCCTTAAGATATTCAAGAAAATTCAAATCAACATCCCTTTCATCGAGGCATTCGCTTAAATATCGTCTTATGCACAAGTCCTTAATAAGATTGTGTCAAACAAGAGCAAGTTGGAGGAGTATGCCACAACCACCTAGAGTGAAGAATATATTTGTTATCCTTTAAAGGAAATTGCCACCAAAACTAAAGGACCCAGGGAGTTTTCTATTCCTAACTCTATTATTACTGTTTCATTAATAAGGTTTTGTGTGATTTAGGTGCTAGCATCAATCTCATGCCTTTATCTCTTGTTAAGCAGTTAAGCATTACATAAATTAAGCCAACAAAAATTTATCTATTGTTAACTAATAAATCTGTCAAATACTCAATTGGTATAGTTGAGGATTTATTAGTTAGGGTAGGAAAATTTTCTTTATGTGCTGATTTTTTGGTCTTAGATATGAAGGATGATGTTGATATGTCCATCATTTTGGATAGACACTTTTTTGCTACAGGTGGAGCTTTGATAGATGTACCATTAGACAAAGTAACCTTTAAGGTGGGGAGTCAGAAAGAGGAGTTTGATATCCATACCAAATTAACGAACTCAACCATAGGTGACTTGTATTTTAGAATTGAGGTCATTGACACCTTGGTATATGAAACCTTTACTAGGGAAGCTTTTTGGGAACTTTTGGAGGCAGGCTTGGCATTCAGTTTAACTGAAAGGGATGAGGATTATGACATAGTTGAGTATGCTTTGAGTATAAATGGGCAAGGGTTTAGGACTATGAAACATAGTGCTAAATTGAGGACTTAGGACGAGGGAAACCTATACCTGAACCATATGACAAGAAGCCACCTCAACTTGAATTGAAACTATTGTTAACTCATTTGAAATATGTATTTTTGAATGCTAACAATACTTTTCCTATTATAACTTCTATTTATTTGAGTGTTGCATAGGAAAAAAACTATTGAGGTGTTGAAGAGACACAAAGCAGCGATAGCATGGTCAATTTCAGACATCAAGGGGATCAACTCATCAATTTGCTTACATAAGATTTTGATGAAGGAGAGTTATCGCTTAAGCATTCAAGCACAAAGACGTCCTAATCCCAACATGAAAGAAGTTATTCACGAAAAAGTTCTCAAACGACTTAATGCAAGTATCATTTATCCCATTTCTGAAAGTTCTTAAGTGAGTCTTATGTAGGTAGTTCCAAAGAAGGAAAGCACATCGATGGTGAAAAATTGGCAATAATGAGTTGATCCCCATAAGAACAGTGACTAAATGGTGATTGTGCATCAATTACAAGAAGTTGAATGCTGCCACATGTAATGACCACTTCCTTTAGCCATTTGTGGACCAAATGCGTCAATACAACAATGAGGGGAGTCCTATTGTTCTTTTACTATTCAGTATTTTCTTTTTATATGTTTTCCCTAACAATGAGGACAATGTTTGTCCTAAGTTAGGGGAGTTTAAGTTGTTTGTTTGTTTAATTGGTTTTTTTTTTTATTTCAATTGTCTACTACTTATGATTTTTACTTTTGTGTATTGCATGTTAATTTAGGTTATGTTAAGCCACTCTTATTTAATAATAATAATAATGTTTATAATTAAATTTCACAAGGAAAATTCATTTGTTGAGTGAGTTGATGGCAATCCACATTTTCGCAAAATAAATTTGATTAAAATCTAATCTTGAATTTAATAGTTATTTTACAACTCTTAATTATAATTTTTGAATTTTAAATGCATGAGTACTATTTTACCTAAAGTTTGACTAGGTGTTTTGAGCCTTGGAGAAGTATTTTTCATTTGCTAGCTATAATTCCTTATATCATAAAAAAAAAAAAAGGAAAAAAAAAAGTAAAAGTAAAGTTTAGTTATTTAAATTGCTTTATGGCTTGTGTCTACTCCTCTATTTTGGTACTTAGTAACTAGGGGTATTCATGACCAATGTTTATCTTCACGTTAAACGATCATCAACTTAGGAGTATGATAAGAATTCTAAAATTGTTTTATGTTGAGCAACTAGGGGCATTCATCACTAATTTTTGCTTTCGCGTAAAAAGGTCAAAAATGATTTGGAAAATTAAAAGAAGAAAGAAAAAGAAAAGAAAGAAATTGCATTCATGGGATTTGCATGGATATTTGTTTTTGATGGGTGAAGATATTTCTTTTAAGGTTGGACCACCTACTTTGATTGATGGTATATGTGATTATGAGTGCATTAAAATTTTCTTTATAATTAAGGGTGATAATGAATTGTTAAGTAAAGGATTGATTCTCAATTAAATTGCTTTTGTGAGCTGTGGATGTACATTAGCTTGCTCAATTTATTAGTTTTCCAAGGAAAATGACAATTGTGGCAAAGTTATTTGTTAGCTAAGAATTGTTTTATGTTATTTGTTTGTTTAGTTAGAGTTTCATTACTTGAGGACAAGCAAACCCTTAAGTGTGGGAGAGTTTAATGTGTGTAATTTAACAAACTTATTTATGTCTACTTCCTAGAATATTTTTATGATTGTTCTAGTTAATTTAGGTAGTAATTTTATTAATTGTGTTAATTTTAAGATTTAGCTACCTAATTTGGATTAATTTTTGGCATGCTTTTAATAATGAAAACGAACTTGGTATGATTTTTTTGGCAAAAGCATGTCATGCACGTGACAAACGTCATGCGCATGTCACTTTGATTCACTTGTGAATGAAACCTAAGGCATAAAGAACTATGGTGGTGCAACTTTGTGTCACGCATGTAACATGTTCTTCTTGGTGGTGCACGCAATGGGTGTCACAAGTGTGACCATGATGTGCCCATCTTGGTTTTCACTTGTCTTGTACATGACATTTATTCAACCCAAGCCTCATCTCTTTTCTTTTTTTTTTTTGGTCCATATGAACTTAAGGCACTTCTCAAGGGGACTTTTGGGGCAAAATGGAAGGACAAAATGATTGAACAATGTTATTCCTTGGAATTTTTCTCTAGGCTTTTTTGTATTTATTTCGTCTTTTTTTTTTCTATTTGTCTAGACTTTTACAAGATTAAACTAGGTATTTAGTTTTATTTTGTTCATGGAGAACTAAACCCTCAACTAGAGTGAGGGCTGTAACTTAATGGGATTGTCCTTGATTTTAATGCTCGATTTCTAATTTTCTTCATTATAATTCTTGATTTGGTCTTTTTGTGCTAATTGTGAATTGTATGACTGATCACCATATAATTTTCATTTTAAGTTTTATGTGATGAACTTAGGGTGAAATATAAACCTAAAGATAGGAGATCAAACACAAACCTTTAGGTAAAGAAATATACTTAAATCTTTGTTGTATGTTAATTATGGCTTAATGGGTCTAATAAAAAACATAACTCAGTGACTCGATGGAGCATTAAGATAATTTAGAAATAATTGCACACAAGAATTAGGTTGGGCATTGATAATCATTACCTACGTTTCACTAGGTGGAACCCCGAGCTTTAGTGCTGCAAACATTTGATTTCCTTTTAATCAAGTTAGTTTTTGTTAATTTAATTTTGCTTTCATTGTTAATTTCAATTTCATTATTATTATAGATTAATAAGAATTAATCAAATAATAATAAGTATTGTCCTTGTGGATCACCCTTGATAATTATCTATGCTACAATTGACACTATACACTTACAGATAATTGCCCTATCAAAATTGACTCTTTTGTTTTTTGAGATATGGTTAACTTTTCTCTGAATGTCAATTATGATATGGAAGCTTTAGTAGTTGATATTTATACAATATTACTTTTTTTTACCATATTAATATTAATAGTTGGTAGAAAGACATGCCAATAGGGCAACAAATTATAAAAACATCAATCTCTATAAGGGTGTATTGTTAATTGTCTTACTAATCCCTACTAGCCCTAAATTCTATTTGCTATAATGATGCTATTAGGGCCTTTTATAGTTTATGAAATGGTGATTTTGATTCGAGAAAAAGAAAAAGAGGAAATTTTACTTCATTGATCGTATTATACAATCAATTAATTCAATTGCAGAGTATTCCTTAAAACTTGAATATCACTTTTGATTAGATTTGATTATATATGGTTATGTAATTGTTTATGATCTCATTTTTAAAATTTCTTAATAAAAGGTAAATGTTTTAGATGAGTCATAGAAATACCAAAAAGCATGAGCAATAGTAACGAGAGATGATTAATGACCATCGAACATATGATTTTACTTTTTTTTTATGATAACAAGTAATTAAAGTGTATTAATATGTATGTAAGTCCCCCATATGTGATTATAGGTCTCTCATTTCAAGCTTTTAAGCTTATGAGAACTCAAGATCTTTGAAAGCATAAGTGAAGCAATTCAAGACTTAAAGAAAGTATTTGGACCCCCCACACTTCATTTTTATAATCCAAAAAAAAAACTTTTCATATTTTGAAAGTTATGCTTATTTCAAAAAGTCAGTAGAATTGACTGAGTCTATGTCAAGATATGCTATGTGGAAGTTAGTTAGACATGTTTATGCCAAAGATGGGCACGATGATGTCAAAATCAATCAAGGCAAATCATGATAGGTGGATACAAAAATAATTATTTATGACCATTGAGGCCACAATGTCCATGGTGAAAATAATATAGTATTATTAATATGTGTTGAATTGGATAGCTTTAGATGTTGCATTTTAAAGTTCGAGGTCCCTTTTTCGTAAGGGTTTTGTTTCATCTCTACGATGATTTGGTTGTTATGTGGAGGGATATCTTTACTGTTCCCTTTTAAGCCATTCATCTAATCATACAGACTTTCATATTAATGTGTCATCATTACCGTCAGGGAGGCTTACTTGTTTTTATGGTCATCCTGAATTTGATAACAGACAAGTCTCTTAAAGTTTGCTTTGGTAGATTGCATAAGCATCCACAGGCCCTTAGTGCATTATTGGTGATTTTAATGGCCTCCTTAGTGAGGCGTATAAGACAGGTCATGATCCTCATTTTGTGTCATTATTTCAAGGTTTTCGTTGTGCTCTTAATGATTATGCTTTACAGGAGTTAAAGCTAGTGGGGTCTAAATTCATGTGAGAATGCAATAGATGTTCGAAGAACTAGATTCGTGAACGTCTTGACAGAGCTTTCTCTAACCAAGAGTGGTTGCATGTGTTCTCGAACTATAAACTCTCGTCTTTGATTATATCAATTTCGAATTACCTTTCTTTGCTACTATGTTTAGATGCAGATGGAATCAGGCATAAGCAAGCAAATTTTAGGTTTGAAAATGCGTGGTTGCAGGTGGACAATTTTTTGCCAACAGTTCGATCCTATCTGTAAAAGTTATCTTCCATAGATATGATGTTAAAATTAGAGGTTTGCTCAGTTTTCCTTTCATACTGGGGGGGAAAAATTTTCACAAAAATTTAAAATTTAGATCCAAGATTGTAAAAAGGAGATGGTTGTGCTTTATGATCGGTCTGATGAGGAGTGTGTGAGGCTATTTGATAATGTTGGAATTTTTGTGGGCTAATACTAATTATGGGGTTGTTTTAATTATTTATAAAACGGGCTGAATAATATAGTTTATTGATTAGTGGGTAAGTCCAAGTAAAATAGTGATTAAATGAGTTATGAGCTTGTGACACCTTTAGTAGGTCGATATGAAAGACGGTTAGTATAGGCCTATTTTAACATAGACCTGTGATAGGTGGGCCTGTTAAAATCTATTATAAATAGGCTAAGTCTCATCTCCTGCCTTCATAACCGTAACTCTAGTTGTTACGCCCATTGTAGTCGTCTTGTAAAAAAGTCAAGGAGAGGAAGACCTAGCTTTCGTTTTCAACCCTTCTGACCTATTATCTCAATGTTCAATTTTCAGTGGTCACAATTATGACGTAAAATAATTTTGGAACTACTGCGCAAACAGGTTCGCAACTTGTTTCCGCTTAACTTTGAATGGTGTTCTAAATTCATGTAATAGATCTTAAATTATTACATATGGTATCAGAACTTGTAGATTGTATATGATTTAGAACCCTAAATATTTTGTATTATTAATAAAAAAAATGGTCGGAGTGAGGGCACCCCACCATAGTGAATTATGTTTGATATATTTAATTTGATTCTACAATCACAAGTTATTCCTTTAGCTCAGACGGTTGGCGACCACGTTAATCGCTTAAGAGGTCACGGGTTCGAAACCCGCGTTAGTTAAACTTCTCCTTTTTTTGGCATTTTTTTTTCTCTTCTGCAATTCTTTCACAACTCAAAAAATAGAGACCTTTTTTTTTTTTTTTTGCTCTAAACCTAAAGAGCAAAAAGGGTTTCCTAGTGCCTTAAGGATTGTGTAGGAGTCCTTCCATGAGCTTGTCTCAAGTTTTTGAAGTCAAGTCGGCGATTCTGTCATTAATGGTTTCTTCATTTGTTAACTCCTCTATTTGTAGAACTTTGCTCATTCGAGCCAGTTGTTTTAGTTTGCGCTTCTTCAAAATACCTATAGCAACATTTTCCCCTCCCACCAATTCACTTCCAGATTCCCCTCTTGTCAAAGTAAGCTCTCCAGTAACAAAACTTCTCCTCGTATGCTTATTCTATCAGACTTGTAATCCCTTCGACAAGATCATCAACCTTATGCAATCATTTAAAGTGATGCATCTTTCTAACATTTATGCCCTGTGACCTATTATCTCAGGCTTCTTCTAGCCTCAAGCCCTGTTACCTATCCTAGGCCATATTCCACTCAATTGTGTTTTTCTTATCATCAGGTTGAGATAATTGGATTGGGCCTCCTTCGGATATCGCTACCACTCCCTCATTCGTTCCATAAGGCTTAAATGGGCCCAAGTCAAACACCATGTCCACTGATGAAATCTAGTTAGGGGCCATCAGTGGATTACTTATGGAGGGTATTAGGGGGAACGGTTTGAAGAGGTCGGTGGGAATACATTGGAATTAATGCATGACACATTGGATCATGTGGTGATCAATTCAAAATGTGTAAAGGGTTTGGATGGGTCGAGCATAAATGTATGCTTTGATAATAAAGTACATGAGACTTTGGTCGAGGTTGGGTGTAATCATGGTGAGCTAGAAGACAAAATGGAGCTTTTCCAATGGGCACTAATGTCAATGATTATTAATATATATAAATATTTAGGTGATTTATATATATAGTAAATTGTCAATTTATTATTTAGTGATATTAATTTTGTGATAAATTAAATAAATAAATAATAAATATTTGTTTTGCACATATATAAAATAATCATGTGTTTAAAATTAAGGTATATTGTGTTTGGTACCTTATATATTTTTGAAATATATGTTTGTATTTGGTATGTATTTTAATTAGACTTTTATAAATCTCTAATTAAAAATAATTTTATGGGTTGATATTGGTGTTACCGCCAAAGTGGGACATCCATTGAAATTCGTAGAGTTATTTTTAATTTTTGCGAAGAGATAATTCTGAATTAATGCATATAATAACCTACCCAAATGGGGTTATTAGATGCATTGATTTTGGGAGTGCTTGTTGGAATGAAGTTATTTGTGCTTAGAGTTGCATTAGTCTAGAGAGTATGTCTGCCCAAAGGGGATAAATTTCTTGAAATTGGTGTGAACTCAATTATTATGTGCTGCATAACTAGAAATTTCATTGCATGTGCATGTTCTGCCCAAAGGGGAATATATAGTGATGCCAGAATTTTCTAGATTGTGCAAATTATAAGTTTAATTTAGATTGTGTAAATTATAAGTTTAATTTTATACATAGCTCAATTCTAATACATGTTTTTGTTTAGTCGTAAATAGTCTCTTTTAGTCTCAACAACAGTATTGCAACTGTTGAACTCCTGACGAGCACAAACTTTAAGAGGTGGAAAGATGACATTTTGTTTGTCTTGAGAATGGGTGAGATTGATTATGCCCTTTATGAAGATGAGTCTGCTAAACCCACCTGTGAGAGTAATATTGAAGAAAAAGAATTACATGTCAAGTGGGAGAGATCGAATCGTCTCAGTCTTATGGTCATGAGAAAAACTATTCCTGAATACCTTAAGAGTAGTTTGTCCACAGATGTTACTGTCAAAATTTTTCTTACTGCTGTTGAAAATAGATATTTTGTATCCGATAAGGCTGAGGCTAAGACCTTAATGAGTCAGTTAACCAATATGAGATATAACCATAATGGGAATGTGAAGGATTACATTCTAAATATGATTCACCTTCAAACCAAACTTAGGGGTCTTAAGCTTGAAATTTCTGATGAATTTATTGTTCACCAAGTTTTAAACACTTTACCTCCTAAATTCAACTAAATTAAGACTGCCTATAACACCTAAAACACTACATGGACCATTAATGACCTTATAACCAAATGTGATGCTAAAGAAAAGAAAATTAGGAAAGAAAATGGTGAGGTTGTGATGCTATTGACACAACCTAGGGCTGGTCCTAAAAGGATAAAGGTAAGTTTAAACCTATTTATTATGCTCCTAAAAAGAATCAGAATTTTAAATGGCATGGTAGGAGTCAGACCAAGAAGGGAGGAGATTTTGGAATTGTCCACAAAAGTAAGGTGAAATGTTTCTTTTGTCATAAAGAAGATCATATGAGAAAAGATTGTCATCAATTCACAGTTTGGCTAAAGAAGAAAGAAAAAGAAGGGGTTCATAAGCAAATGAAAGCCAAGTGAAAGAGAGTCCAAGCTTGAGTTGGAAACAATTTGGAGATAGATGTCGAGTAAGTAGGAGTAGTTAGGTTAACATTGGAATATGAATTTTGTCTAGTTTTAGAGAATACTTTTTATGTTTCATCTTTTAGGAGAAACTTGATTTATGTTTCTGTTTTAGATAAGATTGGATATCATTTTGCTATTGATAATGGAAGAACTAATATGTTTTCAGATTCTAAATTGACTAGTGAATGTGTTTTGTTTGATAATTTATATAGATTGTGTTTGGATGATGCAAGAGATTGTGAAGCTAATGTTGTGGCAAACGATCCTTATTTAAAGAAAAATCCTTTTCATTATGGCACAAATGTTTAGGTCATATATCTAGAGAAAGAATTGGAAGACTAGTAAAAGACAACATTCTTCCTTCTCTTGATTTTGAAGATCTAGATGTTTGTGTGGATTGTATAAGGGGTAAATTGACTAAGAATAAAAAGAAATGTGCTAATAGAAGTTTAGATCTTCTAGAGATTATTCACACTGATATTAGTGGACCTTATACACCGACTATTTATGGCAATAAATATTTCATTACCTTCATTGATGATTTTTCACATTATGGCTCTTTATACTTGATAAAGGAGAAATCAGATGTTATTGAGATGTTCAAAATTTTCAAAACTAAGGTTGACAAACAATTAGAAAAAGTCATTAAAATTGTGAAGTCTGATCATGGGAGTGAATATTATGGCAAATATAATGAGACTTTTCCCTTATTTTCTCTAAAGATTCCTTTAGAATAATTATGGCTTTGGTTGCTCATTTTGATTTAGAATTACATCAAATGGATGTCAAGACAACACTTTTAAATGGTGATTTGGGTGAGGAAGTTTATATGGTGCAACCTGAGGGTTTTAAAGAAAGTGATAAAGAACACTTAGTTTGCAAGCTGAAGAAATCTATTTATGGTCTCAAACAAGTTTCTCATCAATGGTATCTTAAATTTGATGAGGTAGTCACTTCACTTGATTTCACAGAGAACAAGATAGATCAATGCATTTACCATAAGATCAGTGACAGTAAATTTATATTTCTGATTCTTTATGTTGATGATATTTTGTTGGCTAGTAATGACATGGGAATGATTTGTGAAACTAAACAGTTACTCTATAAGACTTTTGATATGAAAAATCTTGAAGAGACATCTTTTGTCATGAGTATTGAGATTCATCGTGATCGGTCTCGTCATTTATTAAGTCTATCTCAAAGGGCCTATATTGATCATGTGCTTAGTAGATTCAATATGCAATCTTGCAAAAGTGGTGATACTCTTATGGTGAAATGAGATAAATTTAGTAAGGAGCAGTGCCCTAAAAGTGATATAGAGAAACAAACCATGAATAATATTCTTTATGCAAGTGCAGCTGGCAGTTTGACGTACGCTCAGGTATGTATGAGACTAGATATTACATACGTTGTTGGTGTTCTTGGTCGATATCTTTCTAAACTTGGGTGGGATATTTAGGTAGCTGCTAAGAAGGTAATGAGATACTTGCAAAAGATAAAAGATTATACGTTGGTTTATAGGCGTGTGGATGATCTTAAAGTATTGGGGTATTCGGACTCTGATTTTACAGGCTGTCAAGATAATATGAAGTCCACTTTGGGTTATATTTTTATGCTTACTGGTGGTGCTGTTTCATGGAAGAGTGTTAAATAAACACAGCTTCTTCTACTATGCAAGCTGAGTTTATTGCTTGTTATGGTAATAGTACACAAGCTATATGATTGAAGAATTTTATTTCTGGTTTGCTTGTGGTTGATTCTATTACTAGGCCACTTCAAATCTATTGTGATGATAATGTTGTTGTGTTCTTCTCTAAGAACAATAAAAGTTCGAGTGGTTATAAGCATATAGAGATTAAATATCTTGCACTCAGAGACTTAGTAAAGAAAGGAGACATTGAGATTCAGTAAGTTAGTACTGATTTGGTGTTAGCCGATCCTCTAACCAAAGGACTTAAACTTATAATTTTCTAGAAACATATTTGTGATATTAGTGTTGTGGAGTCTTTTGATGTGTTTGGTTAGTGAGAGTTTTGTGTTTGTAATTGAATGTCTAAGTTAAATAATTTTGCTACATTACTTATTCATATATATTTATTTATATGAGTTGAGTACTTTGTGATTATTTGTTATGTGTATGTGCATATTCAATATATATATATATATATATAGCATACTATGAGTTGTGCGTGATGTGCTTAAGAATACTGTGATTATCTTAAGCTATGTTAGTTTCTAATTGTGTTTCTAGAAACAAAGGCTAAGGCATATATTTTGTGTATTTCCAAAATGGAAATAAAAGTCTTATTGTGAAGTCTTGTGAATTTCCCTTGCTCATTTGAGAATGTGTGAAAGAGAAATATTTGCAAGACTGACGAAAAAAATAATGTATTGATTATATGTGAGTGTTATTTTCTTGCTACACCATATTGGAATCCAAGTCGGTTAAGTTGTCAATATTTGTGACTATGGATTGGTACTATGCCAATAAGGGGCATAATTACTGTCATGATCCGATATTGATAATTTGATGTGGACAGAATTATGTTTAAGGATTTGTCATTGGGCCTCTAATGTTTCTCATTTATTTTTTGTTGACGATAGTTTCCTATTCTTCAAAGCTACAGCCATGGAGAGCTTGAAGATTCGCCAGATTCTACGCAATATGAGCAAGCCTCTGGTCAAGCAGTTAACTATCAAAAGTCCGGTATTACGTTCAGCTCTAATATCAGGATGGATTTAAAGCAGGAGATTATTGATGTTTTGAAGGTGGCGGCACCTTTGAATACAAGCAAATACCTAGGTCTTCCTTCATTAATTACAAGACCAAAACGGTCAATTTTCAGTTTTTTGAAAGAAAGATTATGGAGAAGGCTCCAAGGATGGAAACAAAAGCTACTTTCCAAGGCTGGTAAGGAAATTCTGATTAAGACGGTGGCTCAGGTGATTCCCGCATATTGTATGAATACCTTTTTAATTTGTACTTCTCTTTTTGAGGAATTACAATGGATGTTTAATTCATTTTTGTGGGGATCTAATAGTGGCAATGCATGAGGCATAATGTGGAAACAATGGTCATCATTATGTTTTTGAAAGCCTAGTGGAGGTCTAGGTTTTTGAAATCTTCATGCATTTAATTTGGCCTTACTTGCAAAACAAGGTTGGCAGCCCTTAATCAAACCCCACTCCTTGATCGCGATAATTTTCAAAGCAAAATATTTCCCACATAAGGATTTCTTGAAGTCAAGTCTCAGAGCATGTCTGAGTTTTATTTAGAGGAGTGTTTGGAGTGCCAAGGTTGTTTTACAGGAGGGGTACAGATGGTGCATAGGTGATGGTTGTGCGTGTCTGCAATGACCTTTGGGTGCGAAATATTCCTAATTGTTGGCTCTCTTATTTGATAAATAATCGTGATGATCAGTTTCTAGTAAGGGACTTAATCTTACCAAATCGAAGCTAGAACATTGAGTTGTCGAGTACTATGATCCCTGCTAACAAGGTGGAAGCAGTTAAGGCGATTCCTTTATCTTGTAATACCTCCGAGGATAGGGTGATATTACGAAAGATGGTATCCACTCAGTGAAATTTGGTTATTTCGCCATTACAGAGGGTGCTCACCAACAAGCGCCTATGGCCACAAATGACGGTTGGTCAAAAGTCTGGCGATTGAATGTTCCACCAAAAGTGAAAATATTTCTTTAGAGGCTCTATAATGACTGTTTGCCTCTGCGGAATAAATTGGTAGGTAAAGTTGTTCAGGCGACTCAATCTTGTGTGCTTTGCAACGATGATGTGGAACATGCATGGCAGCTCTTCGTTGATTGTCCCTTCAGACTACAGAATGCTACCAATATGCGGACATTATTCTGATGCCAATAGATGTGGATTCCTTACAACAATTGTTATTTCAATGTTTAACATTAGCCTCGGACCCCTACTTTACTCAAGATAGTGATGGTGTTTTGGTCCATATGGCATCAACGTAATTCCAAGGTTTGGAATAATTCAATTTTACCTTTACAGCTTGTTGTTCAGCGAGGACTTTGTTTCCTTCCAAGAGTGGGAGCAAGCTCATAAGCGAGTGATGAATTCACCCCAAGTTGGTAGAAGAATCGGTGGCAATTCCCAAGGCTGGCAAAAACCTCAACATGGTTGTCTCAAATGCAACGTTGACGTTGTTATGTCGAATGATGGGAAGCGAATTAGTTTGAGGTTAATTGTGAGGTCGGAGGAAGGACAATTTCTGCAGTGCAAAATGGTGTTGTTGCCAGGGCCGGTTCCAGTTAGAGAAGCAGAAGCCTTGGGTCTAAAAGAGGCATTATCATGGTGCTAGAATTTGTAACCCAACAACTTAGTCTTTGAGTCCGATGCTAAATCAGTGGTTGGCGCTATTAATAAGAATAGTTTAGATAGAACAAAATTTGTCAATATTATGGAGGACTGTTAAAGGTTGAAGATGCAATATTCTTCATGTCAAGTTCGTTATGTCAATGGTCAAGCTAATGGATGTGTTCATAAACTAGCATGATCCTCTTTGTCAATAGCTTGTCCAGTTGTTTCTTTCTATCCTCCTCAACTGTTAGAGGAGTGTTTGTTAGCTGATAATGTTGTTTTTTGAATAAAGCTATCGTTTGCTCTAAAAAAAAAAAATGTTGCAGACATGGATAGCGTTTGCAGAAGTCAAAAGTCAGTTTAAAATAAAATACTTTAAAAATTTTGTTGTCTTTGGGTAGATTTTATGCATTTCAGTTATGTCTTTTGCTATATAAACATTGCTTAAATGCTCAATAAAACTATCTCAGATGCTTGGACCATTTATTCTTCGTATCTCTTGCTTGTCTTGTTATTTTATTGTTAAAAGTTATAACAACGGTATCAGAGTAAATTTTTTAAGGGACTCATGTGATTAACACAAAATGATTCAGAAAAATTTTTTTCATTATAATTGCACCTCCAGTTTTTGATGGAGAAAATTATCAAATGTAGGCTATTAAATTGGAAGCCTATCTTTATGCTACTGATTTATGGAAAGCTGTTGAAGAAGAATATAAAGTTCCTCCTTTTCCAAACAATCCAACTCTTGCACTAATAAAACATCGCAAGGAGAAGAAGCAAAAACTTGACACAACCTTCGTCTCTAAAGTTGGAATTGGAAATGGAGCACATATAGTTATAAAAGGCAAAGGGACTAGCTGCACATGTTTGGAATTGATCTCTAATATTTTATATGTTCCTAAAATTGATCTAAATTTATTAAATATTGTTCAGTTACTGGAAAAGGGTTACAAAGTTTTATTTGAAGACAAAAGTTGCATGATCAAGGATGCAAAAGGCATGGAAATATTCAAAGTTCAAATGATAAGCAAATGAAAAAGAATGATCTTGTGGAAGGTTTGCCTAAATTAAAAGAAAAGTTGCGTACATGCAGTGCCTTTCAATATGGCAAGAAATAAGGTTACCCTTTTCAAAGAACAAAGTATGGAGAACGTCACACAAGCTACAATTGGTGCATATAGATGAAGGGGGAGCTCTATTAGCAAGAAGATGCACATGTACCAATATTTCACTTCCTCCTTCTTTCTCAAAAATTGTGGGTCAAGAAGATTGACAAAGACAAGAGCAAGAACTATGCAGCTTCAAAAGCTAAAGAGGAGCATTGAATTACATGGCTTTAGATGTTGATATTAATAGAGTTTAAAGAAGTCAAATTTCACTTTAAAATAAAATCTTTAAAAAAATTTTTTATTTTTAAGTTGATTTGATATTATCAAATTGTAGCCGATTTGCTACATTTCAGCTATGTCTTTTGCTATATAAATATTGCTTCAGTGTTCAATAAAACTATCTCTGATTCTTAAACTATTTATTTTTCGTATCTCTTGCTTCTCTTGTTCTTTTATCGTTAAAAGTTACAATAGTATATAACAATCAACATTCATCAAATACCAAAGGCCATACAAACGTGTCAATTTATAATAATTAATAAATGATAATTATTCATAATAAATAATTTTTTAAGTCAAAATTAATTATATATTTATGATTTTACTATAGCATGATTGCTCTATAAAATACGAGAAGTGTGATAGAGACAACATGTGATTTTACACAGATAACCCCCAAAAAAAATTGCAAGAAACCCTAGCTAGCAAATTAACCTTGGGCGGTTAAGTTGGGAAAAGTTTATGGAGATAGGGATTGGTGATACAGTCACTGATCCACCTTACTTGCAGGAAACCACTTCCTCTTGCTGTACTGGACCACCAAAAAGTGTGATGATTAACACAACAAGCAACCGTCCCCTTCAACTTTTTCTGTCCCCATACCCCCACACACGTGCACCCAGATGGCTGTTCTTTTTCTTTGCCAAGCAGACACTAATATTGGTTTTTGAGGTATCTGGACGAAGCAACAAGCTAATAAAATTGCCGCAAAAAGGAAAAAGATCTCATGAAATATATATCACTTACATTCATTAAGTACATGTGTATATATTTCCCTTTTTTTTCTATATTATATATTCACATGCATCACTTAATGTATGAAAAAAAAAAAAAAGCATCTTTCTTTCTTTGCATGCAAATCACTAGCAAACAAGTAGAATGTTACAGTATTCAGGCCAAAGAGAAGAAAAGAGGTTGTGTACATCATGGCTAATCATCATATGGGAATATCTTCCACTTCTCTCTACCAAAAGTAAAGAACCGCATGCAAACAACAAAAGGGAATTTTCTTATTTTCAATTTAGCAATTTTTTTCCTGTAAACTTCCATTCCTAGATATAGAAAACAATTCAGTGCCCAAACCTTACTTTGCAGACCCACCCTTCAGTCCCCATATATTTATCACAGCATATTTAATTACTTCTATGGTTAAAAAAAAAATGTAACACATTTTGTAATGTATATATGGCTAATATGCTTTCGAGCGGTGAACGAAAACTGACCCGTGATACCATTTTATCATGATTGTGATAATGATGAACAAAAATGGGGCATGCATGCAACTGCAATGCCATATATGAACAATAATGAAAGCTCCTAACTTTCTATTATGTTTGTATAAAATGGAGGAAAAAGAAAAGCTGATGAAGAGGAATCTCCTCGCGTATTCTTATCCTTTTTTTTTTCTTTCATACTTTCATGCACAGCAGAAAACAACCATAAAGAAAGGATGGAAAGAAGATGACACAGCAAGAAAAGGAAAGGCACCTTCGAGAAAAGGCCAAGAAGGGAAAAAGAGAAGTAATCTATTATCCACCTATCTATCTATCTAGTAGCTATACTGCTAGTGTTACTTTCAGTGTACTATTACTGTACAACAAGGAGGGAAGGGACTTGGGTGGGAGTAGCTAGCATTATTTCCGCTCCGCCTTTTGATGATACCTTCTGAGAACTCCTTCCATGTATGGATGACATTTTTCTCTTACAGTGTGGAGTGTAAGCATTAAAAAGCTGCTCTCTTCATTTGTTTATTTTTGTTTTTATTTCACCTGTAATTTTTTACCGTATCTTGTTTGTTAATTACTTTAGATTTGACATTTCCATAGTTTCGGAGGATAAAACTATCCCAAGTGTACCATCCGCTTGCTTGTTTTTTTTTTTCTGGGCATGTCTACCATTCTCTACAGAATCTTTTGCCATTTTGAGACAAATAGTTTGCTTCTGCTTCCGGAAATCTGCCCGTTCTTGCTTTCTTTTCTTTTCTTTTCATTTAAGTTGTATTTAAATGACTTGAGAGTTTACATCTTTTCAGAAATATGGTCTAACATCAAGTCTTAAAACTTACCCTTTTCAATCACTAAACCAATATATGTTTCAAATCTGCCAATTTCTTGATTCTTAAAATCTCACTTCTTTTTTTTTTTTTTTGACAGAAAAGGCAGAGTCTCACCTTAATAGCACATGCAAGTTAGTCTCATTGGTAGTGCATATATCTCTCGAACCTTTGATCTCACTTAATTTCTCTGATCATAATAATAATCGAATCTTGCCAAATAAGAATGAGGGTTTGTAAGATGACAGAGGGGTACTCCTTATTATTTAAGATAATTAATTCATTCCAATCGTCTTTTCTTTTTTTTTTTTTTTTGGGGTCTTGTTTTGTGATCTTAAGCGTTCAGTCTATTTTATTCCAATAGATTTATAGTTTACAAATCAATATGGCCT